>JARHVA010002365.1:1672500-1790000 GCA_037957365.1 Torreya grandis
GTAGGCATCCTCAGCTACTTTGAATTGTTGTAGTTATATTAAGTAAATTATTAAATTCTGGCATTGGTTTGTCTCTCACCCTACTATTTTAGATTGTTAGTTCATTGTTGGCATCTAACTCTAGGATGAATCCATGCTTTTTGAAGTCATTGGTTCCTCTAATTTATATCCCTTTACTCTTACCCAAGTAGATGATTTTTTTATGCATATATATATATATATATATATATATAACATTAATAGGTGCCCTCAGCTACTTTGAATTATTGTAGTTCTATTAAGGAAATAGATACATTCAAGCATTAGTTTATCTTTCACCCTGCTATTTTATATTGATATGCGTGCACACATGAACATGCATGTATGTACACGCACATACACATGCACACATGCACACACACACACACACACACACACACACACACACACACACACACACACACACACACACACACACACACACACACACACACACACACACACACACACACACAATAATTTCCTAATATAGATACAACATTAAATCCATTTAATATGTTTTAAGTAACTCACATACTAGCGTAGACTATGAATAAGGTTAGGTGATGCCATAGAGGAGTTTCTCTTATATTTTTAAATGTTACATCTCTAATATATAATTGCCTTGTTATTAAAAACATAAGGTGTATTCCTATCATGAATTCACCCTTTTTTGATATATAATATATATTGCAGTTTACAAACAAATTATATAAAGGAATCATATTGCCTACCTTGAAATTTACATAGTCCTTAATATTTTTTTTCCTTCTATGCTTCTTCCCTTATGTGTTCTTTTCTTCTCCTCTCTCCACATCCATGCACCCCCTGACTAAAGGATTTCACCTCTTTTATGACATTTTCCTTCTAAAACTACCTTTGATTTAAAGGTATTTTTTTTTCTCTCTCTATTTTTTTATTTATTCATTTACTTTT
The DNA here is from genome assembly GCA_037957365.1 of Torreya grandis. Lineage (NCBI taxonomy): Eukaryota > Viridiplantae > Streptophyta > Pinopsida > Cupressales > Taxaceae > Torreya > Torreya grandis. Next base: position 1,673,455 of record JARHVA010002365.1, read on the forward strand.
AAACTTTCCCAAAATTTCTCTCCTAAAATATGCTTGAGTCTACCTAAAGGATAGGATTTTCTCTTTTTGATTGATTCTAAAACCATGACTTTACATTATTTTATTAATATATATATATATATGTATGTATATATTTATTGTTTTAATTTTTTATTCTTATTTATTTATTATGATAATTAATATATATTATTAGTTAAATTAACATATTCAAATGGTTTGATGATTAATTTTATAGTCTAATAACTTGAATTTAATATATTTAATCAAAACTCAAACCTACAAGGACATACACATGAGATTAAATTATCTACACATAAATTTGAACTAACATGCACACACCTCAGAGTTACTAGAATCCATAAAGCTAAACCAATCATGAGAAATCAATCCAAAATGCAAATAGTATTAAACTTAATATGCTATTTATTTCCTTATGCATCTAAACATGAATTATTTATGTGGTGTGCACAAGGTTTTTGTTGTCTCTCTATATACCTTCAACATCTCAATCTACATCACCCTCTTCGATGATGCTCTCCCTTTAGCACACTCGAGGGATGAATTCTCTTGTGTCTACCTCATAACATGTATGTAGTTAGATCCTTTCACATGATAATCATAAGAAACATTATATAAATAGAATATTTTATTAATATGCTTAAAATGTAAACACATACATAAAGCAATTCATAATAAGTAATCAAGTATTATCATCTAAATAAGCAAAATTTTATTTTCTTGAAATAATATAAATCTCAAGCTTAGTTATAAATATAACCAAATCTATATTTTTTAACTGTAGATATCCACTGATAATCTATCAAGTTTTTCTGGTGAGAAATCATGATGTAACATCCTTCCCCCTAAAGCTAGTCATCATCTTCGATGAATCTTATTTAAGGATAAGTTCTCAATCAAAAACATTTATTAGCAAAGTAATAACATGATACATAATGTAAAACTAAGAAAATAAATGGGAAATTACCTATATAACTCACCATATTTATTCCAAGTTGCATTATTTATAGAGTATTGATCCCACAAGATCCCACTCAATAACATTTTCTTTTATGTAAACAAGGTTTGCATGTATAACCTACTCTAACTAATTCTATCATGACCACCCAAGAGTCTATAGTTATCAAGATATGCCTATATATTATAGGTCTAACTAATTATATTAACTCTAAGGGTCCCATGTGTCTTAGTGAAAATTCTATAGATTTTATGAGAGCACAAAAGATCATCATGCAAGCTAAAATAAATGACCAAGGAGATTTTCAAAAATATTCTAGCCCTCAACACATCTCTCTATCCTAGAGAGTGATTTTTTCATCCTAGAGAAAATTAATTAGGGAACGTAACAAGAATAACGTGTTTATGTTAGTACTATCTCTATTATGCATAGCTTTGAATAAGTATAACATGTCGATACTATCACTACTCCATAGAGATCCTAACAAGTATGATGATGAATAGGAACAAAAACTATAAAGTATATAGAAATAATAGAATACTTGTCCATATGGAGTCTCTATACATAGTATACATGTGTATGGCCATACAACTAAATCTGATAAGTTCTGCCTATCAAATCCCAAATTTGACAAGTCCGTTTATCGATCCAACTTAGTACCATAATCCAAGTTAATGTGAGGCTAAGTAGGATACCATCCTATCACTTATAACTCATGATCCCCATTTACCAATCTTACCTTAGGTCTCGATGACCTAATTATCTTAAAATATGCACAATGAATTTCAAATAATCATAATTTTATGTTATCATATCATTGAAAGGAAAACTATATGCCAAATGATTCTAGATGTATTCTCATACATACAAAATAAATCATACAATCAATCCATAATTGCATTAAGTTACTATAAGTTGTATATACTAGCATCATATTTCACATCTTAACTTATTCTATTATGCCCATGATTAAGAAGAAATAATTTTATATTAGCATAGCATACATCAACCAAGAATCATATCATTCTTTCAGCCTTATAGGGGAATAAACAAAACAATATCTCCTTACTTGTTTAACTAGTACACAATAAGTTAATATTTTATTCCAATCTCTAGATTGACAAAATGTTCTACACCTTCTATACCCTACTCACTTTTAGTGATAGGTATAATTATTGTTTCAAAATAACATGTTTTAAACAAAAAGAGAGAAAATGTCAATCTAATTATGAGTGTATAACATTATACTAATTATAATCAACTTACAATTCTTAGTATAACATTTAATATATAAATCAAGATTTGCCACCTCACATGGTCTTAAAATCACAAGTTATATCTGGTAGTGACTCTAAAGAGTCACAAGTGAAAATTAGAAATCTATCAGCTCAAAAACTCTGATTTACCTTACTAAAGAAAAATAAAAACACTACAAATCAATGTTGCCCAAACACTACCTACTTACTAAATCTTATAAGTATGGTGTCACAATCTATTTTCACAACCAACAGAGATATACTAACCATAAAGGTGTGTCCATCTATCTAATTTTAAAACTTATCTCTCACCAAGAGTATAAAACACTCTCTCACAATTCTAAGGGAGTACAATCAAACAACATTAAAAAATAATTCCCATTTAAGAGAATAGTAAATTAACATCATGTATATAATAACCTTTTAGTGGCATCATAATAATGTCAAAATAAAATAATATAATAAAAATAATTAACCTCTATGCTAACTCCAAATAGATGACACTTATTTTAAACCACATATCTTTAGAGTGAAATTTCCATAAACAAACTCTTATCATGAAAGAATTATCAAGAAATACAACTACACTCTACTAAGAATATTTTCCACCACCCTAGGTGGTATTAAAAGAAAATTAGTCTTATAATATTTTCCACTCCTAGGATTTATAAGTATAGACACAAAATTAAAGAACATAGATCTAAAATGAGAAGCATCCTAAGCTTATCAAACACTCATAAAACACAAATGGTGAAGATGACTTGATAATCAAGAAAAGGTTTAGTCACTCTCGATGTGTTTTTTTTAAGTGATAAAACTATGGTAGAAAGATTGTGTTCATAACTCATGAACTATGTAATATAATTATCTGCCCAAACCTCAAATACAACCATCACCAATGGGACACTCAATAACTAATCTCTTAAATAAGTCAAAGGAATATGATTGCTCTTAAGGTACAAACTAAATGTCCCACACACATTTTATTAATGTCATAAAAATATAATCATGGTGTAACATGGTTTCACACTGAGACACCATGAGTCCAAGTTCTAATGAAATAATTCATGACACTAGATTCACACAGATGAATAAAAGACATGAAAATTCTAATGGACTCATTAAGTCCTAGATTTTGAGCCATAAATATGAACCATATGTAGTAACCCCATTGGGTTAGACATAGAAATATATGAACACTTTTTTTATAATTAAACATTTATACCATAAATAGATTACACCTAGAGAATATTAATAGAGATAACATATATATACAAGTGATAACAGTAAGTACACATGGCATCTTACATCATAGATCTCTAATATCATGAGGATGATACATAAAATGAATATAGGAAGTAATACAACAACTCAACCACAAATAATGCAACTCTACAACCTCTGTTACCAATATACAATAATAAGTAAATATAATTCTTCATGACAATACTAAATAATAATATTCAATCTAATATAATGTACATAATTAAGATACCTGGCTCCCCAAAGTATGAGTTACCTAGACTCTCCAACATCTGTGGTAATCTCAAGTGTCATCTCAATAGTAGTACTATTATGGGGAGGGAGAGCATCATCTAATAACTTTTCCACCCAAACATGGACCAATGATCCCTCACACTATCCCATTAGAGAGTGGCCCTCCTTCATGGATGAGTAAATAATGATGGTGCAAGAATCGAGAGAGACTAACAAGTACATGTGCACTTCTAATTTTAAAATAAAAATGTAGTGTATCATATAAATCCATTCTATTACAAGATATCACACTAAAATGTTAACCATACTCATGAAATAATAATGACTCAATAAACATAATTTGGCCCAAAGCTTTATAAATAATAGTTATTAATGATCTATATCAATCAATTTCATACACACCACTTGATCAAACTGCCTGCATCTAACATTGCAATTCTAGTAAGCCAGTGAAATCTATCTCACTCCTTACTCCACATTAGCAATGTAGATTAGTCAAATATAATTCACCACAAGATTCATCAACGTACATCCTACTAGCAAATGCATCACATGACACACTATACATAGGAGTAATAATAACATACATTAATTTTGTCTAACATATGCATGAACCTTCCATTATATTCTATCCCATATTAGAAATAATGATTACAAATATACCAACTAGGTAAACATACAATTTAAGTGTACAGTTCAACAATATAATTAGTTTCTATTTATCTACGCCCTATGGTATCCCATACTACCATAGTCTAGTGTTCTAAGACTTAACTACCAAATTTCTACAATTAATCATATGAAGTAGTCTCAAATACATAGAAACACAAGCATTATACAAGTAACTATATATATAATAAAGTAAGTAATCATTCTATAGAATACAATAACATACTAATATAGCATTATATAATCCCCTAAGTTTTCATGCACATGTATACAAGTCTTTCCAACTGTAATAACACACACTATCCATAGAAATAACTAATAGGTATACAATAAAACAATCAAATGTAAATTTGAGTTTGGGTATAATCACTATAGTAAGTACTACCTAGGTAACACATAATTTTCCATTTTAGTACCCTATGATATCCCATACTATAATAGGTTCCCAACTACATATCAACGCATACTCCAGACATATGATTTTCAAGACTCAAATGACTCATGCAGATTATAAAAAGTAAATAATAACCAAAAATAATATTTCCTATAAAAATAAATACATATAAGTATAGTTCAATAGTGTAAAAAATCACATAATCTCTATTATACATTAAATGGGTGTGATCTTATTATCCATCTAGGTCAAAGCATATGATCAATATCCTCTATAATAATGATAATATGTACATAAAATATATATATTTAATCATATTTCTATAATTCTTAACTATCCAAGTAACTATAATTAGAGGAGTACACTCCCTCATTCTAACATAAGCTAGTAAGCTATGGTATCTTTTATTATTTTCTTAGCATCATTGATACGTAGCTTAAAATATTTTTACATTTGTGCAATGGGTTTTGGTACTCCTAGTTATATAATAAGCATATCAAAGTTAACAACAAAATATCATATTTTGAACTTCAAAATATACACAAGTAAAGAATTATATGAAAATTTATGCCATTTACATAACAAAAATTAAGGTGAAAATATATTCTCTATTAATTTTTTTTGAATATTCCATGACATTATATTCTATAAGCTTATTAAGTTATACATATTTCCTTTAAGGTGAAAAGGGTCCATAGTAAATGTTCATAATTAAATAGTGGAGTAAGTATGAACACACCATCTATAATATCATTATACTTCACCATTCATTAAATGTCTGGGAGTCAATATATCAAACATGTATAGATTATCATGTCAAAATGCACTTTAGACACACAAGTTTTTTGTGTGATATACATACACATTAACATGAGTAAATAAATCCATTTATATAATTAAATGACTTGGTTTATTTGATATATTTATATGTTTAATATAACTAGTGAATAACATTGATAGAAAAATACTATACACCATACTATCAACATATCTAAGATGACATGTATCATTGTCATGTCACATGATGACACTCTCCATAGGTATTGTTACTACACTTATGCAACATATCTAAAATGTTCCATATGAACCCATCTCATGATGGAAGAGAACTTATCCACTTCCTGAGGTAGGTATGCTTCCCAATTCCCCAATAACCAAACATAAATTATACTACCAACTAAATGTGGGTCTTTCCAATTAATTCAAAATAATATAGAATCACATATGCACCAACCAATGTATAATGAAACTCATGATGGCATCAAAGAAAGTCAATTTCATGATATAATTGTTAAATGCAAAAGTAGGTGTGAAGGGATCACACTCCCAAAAAGAAACATGACCACTATATGTATATATTATATATGTCATCTCTAGACGTAGAGATAAACCCATTTTCTAGTCTATTGAAAATGCAGAGGGGATTTCTACATCCATTAAAATCCTTGTCTGAAATAAAATGTGGTTCTACTCGAGTTGAAATAGATGAGCTAAAAATAATAGTGGTGGTGTTGCTCTTAAGATGAGTTAAAGAAAATAAAATAATAGAACTTGGTATGATAAAAACATTAATGTTGTTGGATAAAAGGCTACTTTATGAGGTTTAACCCCTAAACATGGTGATAACAAGGATTGTATTAAGGTAATGAATGAGGTGAAGATCAATGATGTGACACAAAAGATGTAGCTGTAGAGAGGGTTAGGAATAGAATAAATGACTATAGGGAGACATGGAAATGGTAGTGGTAGCTACATCTACCAAACTACTTTGCACCACCATTTCCATCAAAATGATACTATTTAAAGCTAGGCTATTCCCAAAGGAACATGTCTTTTTTCCCCTTGCCTACTTAAAGTGTCAATAGGAAATTATTATGCATATGTCTATTGACTCTTATATATTAATTTAAAATTATTCTTTTTACTCATAAATGATCTCAAGTACAAATCACCATTTATACGATGGGTATTTTTGATCTAACCCAATAAACATTTGTAGTTCATATCTTAGCTATTATTACCATAATTTTACATAAGTCCATTGTTATATTTCTAATATTTTCTACTGACATTAGAAACATTTTTATAAAGTGTACAAATATATACATCAAAAAACTTAGCTACTTGGGTAAGAGTATAAGATGATTTTGTATAGGAATAAGCATGGATTCATCCTAGAGTTATATGTCAATATCAAACTAAACGTCTAAAATAATAGGGTGAGAGATAAACTAATGCTTGAATATAGCTATTTATTTAATAGAACTATAACAATTCAAAGTAGCTGAGGACACCTATTAATGTTATATATATATATATATATATATATATATATATATATATATATATATAAAACATTAATAGGTGTCCTCAGCTAATTTGAATTGTTATAGTTCTATTAAAGAAATAGTAATTTATTTAATATGGATATAGTGTTTCAACCATTTAATATGTTTTAAGTAATTCACATATAGTGCATAGACTATAAATATATATATATATATATATATATAGTAATTTCTTAATATAGATATAGTGTTTCAACCATTTAATATGTTTTAAGTAATTCACATGTAGTGCATAGACTATAAATAAGGTTGTGTGATGCCATAGAGGAGTTTCTCCTATATTTTTAAATATTAGATCTCTAAGATATAATTACCTTGTTATTATAAATATAAGTTATATTCGTATCATGAATTCACCCTTTTTTGATACATAATATATATTGCAGTTTACAAATAAATTCTAGAAAGGAATTATATTGCCTACTTGGTAATTTACATGGTCCTTAATAAATTTTTTCCTTTAGTTCTTCTTCCCTTATGCGTTCTTTTCTTATCATCTCTCCAATTCCATGTACCCCCTACCTAAAGGATTTCACCTCTTTTAAGACATTTTCCTTCTAAAACTTGTTTTACTTTAAAGTTATTTCTTTTCTTTTTCTCTCTCTTTTTTTTAAAATTTATTTATTCATTTATTTTTAAAATTTCCCAAAATTTTTCTCCTAAAATATTCCTGAATCCACCTAAAGGATAGGATTTTATCTATTTTATTTATTCTAAAACCATGACTTTCCATTATTTTATTAATATATCTTTTTTAAGTTTTATTGTTTTTGTTTTTGTTTTTTATTCTTATTTATTTATTAGTGATAATTAGTATATATTAATAATTAAATTAGCATATTCAAAATGGTATGATGATTAATTTTATAGTGTAATAACCCAAATTTAATTTGTTTAAGCAAACCTCAAACCTATAAGGACATACACAAGAGATTACATTATCTACACATAAATGTAGACTAACATGCACACACCTCAAATGAGTTACCAAAAACCATTAAGCTAAACCAATCATGAGCAAGCAATCCAAAATACAAACAATATTAAACTTACTAAGCTATCTATTTCCTTATGCATCTAAAAATGATTTATCTATAGGGTGTGTGTAGGGTTTTTGTTAGCTCTCTATAAACCTCCAACATCTCCATCTACATCACCCTCTCCAATGATTCTCTCCCTCTATCACACTCGAGGGATGAATTCTCCTACGTCCACCTCACAACATGTAGGTAGTTAGATCCTTTCACATGATAATCATAATCAACCTTACATAACTAAAATAATTCATTAATATGTTTAAAATTTAAACACATACATAGATTAGTTCATAATAGGTAATCATGTATTATCATCTAACTAAGAAACATTCTATTTTCCTAAAATAGCATAAATCTCAAGCTTAGTCAGAAATATTAAAAATCTAAATTTGTTAATTGTAGATATCCATTGATAATCTAGCAAGTTTGTCTAGTGAGGAATCAAGATGTAACACATGCACTTAGAGAGATTGAGACTCGACAGGTTCCTGCAAGATACAAACTATTAGTAATCAATAAAAGTTTGATAATATTATGTGTATACATGATCCAACTCTTATTTGAGAGTATAGAGTAATGTTTAAAAGATTTGAAGGGGTGGAACAATGAATTATATCCTACTACATACTTAAAAAGTGAAACCATATACCTTGAGTGTCACTAAACACTAACATGGTACACTTTCAAGTGAGACAAATCACATTGTTACAAATGGATCTAGGTTCAATTTATAACTTTTCAACCTTGAAATTTTGAAACTTGAAGTGAAGAATTTTTGAAATTCCATAGTATAAATGTGAGCATGAATGAATATCATTCCCATAGTATATATAATTTGTTGAAATGTTAGTTGAAAATATAATTTTTCATTTTGAAACCTTTTGAAAAAAATTCAAAATTTTAAACTTGTAATTTGAAACTATAGTGATGAGTACACATCCATGCAATGTTCTTCCCTATTATAAAAGTGTTGAATCATAATTTCATTTGAAAATTTTATATTTTACATAAATATAAAATGAGGTTTGAATATTTAAATAAATCCCTTCATGATGCCCCCTTTTGAGATGAGAGATGTAGCCTATAAGTCACTTATGTCAAAATAAATTATATGTGAAAGATATAACAATTTTAATTTGAAATTGATTTTATTCATATTATTGAGTACAACATTTAATTATCATATGAATAATGTGTTATAAATATATGCCAATGAATCATATTACCAATGTATGCATGAATTACATAATGACACTAGTGTAATCACATAGTATATGAGTGATGCATGACACGAGTCATGGAACCATAGTAAAATATATAGAGTGTGTGATATGAATCATGGCATCATAGTAGGAATAAATAAAAATTAAAGTAATTTTATATAATATGTCATGTAATTTTTATAATATGTCATGCATAAGGCCTAATAGGCCACATAAAAGGGACATGTAAAATGTTATATAACACACAAGGTTAATGGAAAAATACAAATGACATAATGATGTCATACAAAAAATAATTTAAACATATAAGGCCAATGGCCACACACATTATAAAAAATCAAGTATAATCTAGTATGTAGTAAAATAAAAATGCAAAGCAAAGCATGCAGAAAATGAGACTAGTATGCTTCCATCATATGTATGAATTTTAATGTTATCAATTAGCACATTTCATGTAATACATGTGAAAAATATGAGTTATTAACAATAAATTTATATGATATGTATCTCAACACGGTAGAGAGCTTGTGGATAGAAACAACTTGTTAAAGTGTTAATAGAGGATGAATAAATTCCCCCATCTTAGTAATGTTTTTGTGTAAAAGTGAAGCTCAATATCAAATAATCATACAAAATTGTGTCTTTTATCACACTCAATTACCTCATGAGAAGTAGGGTATTTTTTAAGTATAGTGTATAAGAATAGGTGAATTATCAAGTTATTATCAAATGTAAAATATGTGACTATTCTCCAATAGATAACATATGAATTTGGAAAATTTTTGATATTAAAAAAATTACTTAAGGAAAAAAATATATCTCAAAATATGTTTTGAGATGAATGATAACTATTTTCAATTATGTATGCATAAATAATTATTAGTTGTTCTTGTGTCTTGTGATTTTCAACTCTAAATATTTTACCAACACTTTTTTGACCCTTCACTTTAATTTTTTTTAGTTTTGATGAGAACAAAAATTGAAAGATCCAATAGAAATGTAGTAAAATTTATACCATTTCCAACTTTGTGATAACCTATTATAACAATCATTAAAACAAAACAAGTAGTTTAATGTAAATAATTAAAAATTTACTCTTTTAGAGATTTGTTTTTGGGTATGCATGATTTTTTTAATTTTCTTTATTATGTCTAGAAATACTTATTCAATTTTTTTATTATAAGGTAAAAATATATTGTGTCTTAAAAATTACATAATAGGCATTATATGCCTATTTAGAATGCATGTTATCTTGAGATGTTAATAACATTACGTCAACACTTTCAACCAAAATCTTTAACTTATTAGATTAGATCATTTTTGATGGCCATAATTTTTTGGAACTTATTCATATAATTTATCAATACATTTTAGTTATGCACTTTACCAAATTGAAATTTTGGTGTATATTTGGTTAGTGAATCTAAAAATTGTATATACTAACCAATTTAAAGAAATGTTTGAGCTAATATCAAAGGGAACGGAGTTGATATAGAGACATTTACATTTTTTTTGAGTTTTTTATTTTAGGATAAAATTAAATATATTCATATGAATTGACCAAAAATTTATTTAACAAGTTTGAAATTTTGAAAATTTAAAAATAAAACTAGAGTTTATAGTACTCAAATTGAGCTTGATGGCACAAGTAAGGGTTCTTCTTAAAGTTAATTCCAAATTATCCACAAAATTTGGTGTATAAGACTCCCTATTGGAAGCCTAAAAGATGGTTATGCTCAATATTTCAAGCATCAAAGTTTTCAAAATCATAGAAAGTTAATTTTAGAAGCATGGCCAAGAAAATGTTATGGATACTTATGATTATTAACTTAAACAGAGGCCTTATGCTTAAATTTCCTCATTGACATAAAACATAATACATAAATATGGGTGCTCTAAATGTTTTTATAGATCTATTTTTATTGGTTTGAATAACATATTTTTATATAATCATCTCATGCAATATAAATATTGACAATTTAAATATTTATAATAGATGGTGACATGTACACATATACATGGAAAATACGTTACTATATCTAATAGGACACTGTGTTGAATAACCATGCATTTCATAAATCATTAACAATTATAATGATAATCCATAGTACCATAATTACCTTCATTTTTGGTCCAAATGCCATTTTTTGTAATATATACATAGTTTGTATCTTGACATGTATTTTTAAAATATTCTATTTTATACATTTGAATTTTTTATATTATCAATTATTTGGGCAAACCTATCATTAAAAAAATGCTAAAGGTCTTGTCTTTGCATAGTGCTTAATCCATTATCAACAATGTGGTTGAAAAAATTATTATAACCTTTAATTTTTGTACCGACATTTTTTAATTAAATAACAAAATGTTTAAGAAATTATATGCCCTAATTTTTTTTATGAATGGAATGATACATAAAACATTCACTATTAATTAACTCGATGTAGACTAAAAAAGCTCATAAAATCAACTCCAAATTAGCCCTCAAATCAATTGTTATCAAAATAAGTTAAGTATATTATGTTGAAAAAGAATATAAATACATTTAAATATCCATTAAATATTTTTTCACTATCTTAAATATGTTATAGATTCTTCCTTATACACATATAGATAAGGACCCATTTCAAATTGAATAACTTGACGATCACTACATCAAGGGAATCAAAATTTCATCACATAAGGAGCATAGCTGAGACCCACAAAGATGTTATACATTTATTCCCACACAAATTAACTTGAAAGGCTCCAAATGTTTCCAAACTAGGTCATCCTTACCATAGAAATACATTTTTAATTCTAAACCATATAAACCAAACATATTTTCCCATGCTCAAAATTCCTAAAGGGTGTTTCACCATATATCTTTTAACTATTATTTGATTAAGAGTAAGATTGACTATATTCTAGGTATAGAATAAATTTAGTGGTTAGCCTTGCCTTTTATGATCTTTTTATGATAGTTATTTATTCAACATTTCCCTTCAAATTTTGGATCATTGGTATAGTCTATAGGAGAATATTGAAACATTAAATACAATGTATATTTATTTATTATAATACTTTAAAAAAAATATTATATACTAAAAATTTAACCTAGTATCTGATAAAGTCTAAAATAAATTGATTGTACTTTATGGAAAAAAGTGTAATACAGTCATACAACTATCAAATTTAGCCCCTAGACTTCAATATCCTATCTATACCAATAATCAAAGACTAAATTGGACTTATTTATTCAAAATTTCCCTTAAAATGTCAATATAATTTATAGTTAGAAAACATTAAAATAATTTATATGTATATTAAAAATGGATTTATTGTGTTAATTTAGTGGAATAGTAATTGGAAATTGAAAAAAATATTATGGATTTTATTCTATTTTGAAAATTGGGTTGGATGCCTACCAATTGATGGGATTTGTTTTCTTTTAGGTAGAATGAATTTAAATTTGGAAAAATCCTTGGCCGCACAAATTTTCTCTTGTGGAATATTCATCTTTAAGATAAGAAATGGTTAAATCATGGAAACTAATCCATTTATCAATGGGTTATGGTCTATTTAGGCCTCTTAATTTGAAATGGTAGAGGATTTTGGGGAGGATTCATGCTTTCAGTGTAGTTTATCTCATTTTTGAAGTGATGTATTATTTCAAGCATATGGAAGTTTGAGGATCTATAAATTATGTTAGATATTCTAGTTTGATATGTTCAAGACCAAGGAGGGAATTTGGACAAGATAGTTGACAAAAAAAGAGATATAAAATGGTTCTGGGTGATCATTTTGACAATTATGAAATTGACAGTTGGACCATGGAGTAGAATGGTGCATGTGTAAAGAATTATGTTGTATAGGATTATACCTGTAATAATTATAAACTATAGGTAATATGCGAGGTAGAGTTAAAAACTCATTATGATATCCTTTATGAAGGACATGAAGTTATGAGTATGGATGTTGATTTTTTTGCAATGGAATCCATGAGAACAATTTTTAATGATCTTAAAATTCCATCTTTTGAAACCAAAGATGACACTAAGGAGTTATAAAATGATGAGTAATAAGGATAAATTATCATGGAATAATTTTCTTAGGTAAATCAATCTATTGGTCATACTTTTGATTATTTTACAGCCCTAGCTTCACATATATTGATAAGGTAGATGAATTACTATAAACAATATCATATAGAGACTACAATGTTACCAATGATGTAATCATTTATTTAGTTGGTTTAATTTGGTAGATGAAAATTTTACCAGTGATTAAATGTTTCATTTAGTTGGTTGCAAGATAAGTACAACACTTCCACTTTCATTAAAGCTTGTCAATGATTTATTGGGAACTATATATTTATTATGCACAAAATTTGATAGACCAAACACATTATAGGCTATAGTCTAGGATTGAGTAAAATAATTTTGAAGATAGCTATAAATTTACTTCCTCCTTTAGATCATATGTAGGTATTTTATCTTGCAGGGGCCTCCCAAAATTTAGTGAGGTTACTACGATCCTCTCTAGAGATCTATTCTATATATGTTCCCTTACTATTAAAAAAATACTTTTCATTTACAAAAAACAAAAAATTATATCCCTTGAAGTAATACTTAGTAAAAAAACACTTTCACTACATTTATAACCAAATTTAATTCTATCTATAAATAAAATAAAAGTATATAACACACTTTATCTCATTAATATGTATGATTACACATATTTAAATTCATTTACATTCAAAAACATAGATTTGTCAAAACATAAGTCCACATCCCTCCTGAATTAATTTTCACCTTTGGGGAAATTAATAGTTATAATATTTCATAGTTTTTATTGATCTATCCAAAAATTTGCCTTGCATTTGATATGTTCCAATGAAAAAAGTAATTGTATTTTATGGTAAAAAATATAAATACAATCATACATCTATAAAATTTAGTCCATGATCTTGATCCTAGTTAGATGGACTATATCCAAAGCTCAAAAAATGAGTAATGTGGTGAGATTAGAAAGTAGGCTATGCCAATTGTCCAACCCCATATATCTTGGCATTAGCAACTAGAGATCCTTGAATCCTTTATTATTACATGGCAAGATATTGTTTTTTTAATTGAAGTAAAAATTATCATGTTAGAGGATCAATGATTACACAAAATTATCCATATGGAAGATAATCAAGGGGTTAATAATCCAAACAAAATGCATATCTACACATGACGATACTTTTTTTTGTCCAAGAAAAAAAGTCATGTACAAGTTGTTGCATATTGTAAACTAGAATATATCATAGGTGTTTGAAATTATGAAAGGATAAAGCAATATTAATTTCATTTTAAATAAAATTAATGAGTAATTTACCTTCTTAATTTTATTGAACCTCTCTTAAATAGTTGATTATGAGTGAACCCACATAAGCATAATATTTTTGTCTCATGGAAATGTACTTAACTAATATGATTTTCACATGTGAGTATCTAGTTGATAAACCTATCCAACATTATAATTCTATTTGATTTAGGCTATCATTCCCTTTTTTATATATAACTTTATCCATGATATGAATTTCTTACAAAAAAAATATCATGTTTACCATTATACAAGTGATCCATCATCATCACTAGTTCATTAGAATTTATATCTAAGTTTGTGAAGGAAAAATCTTGTAAGGGTTTCAGAGATAAAATCTTAAATTTTTAACATCTCTTTCATCCATACAAAATTATGGTAAATAAATATTGTAAATTATTGGTATATAAATATGTCAAAAGCTTAAGTTATCAATAAATAAATTCACACAATAATTAGAATAACCTCAAATGGGTAGTATATATTAACAAGTGGAAAATATAAAGCATGGCATAAACCATAAGGCTAATAAATGTAATTCATATTATCAAAATTCACTAGGAATGTTCTAAATGGAATAACCATTCCTTTCTTTCATAAAACACTAGTTTGTGCCTCTAAATCTATTAAATCTATTTTTTGTTTGATTTATTTATCATTAATGCAATGCATATATTTATCTACTACATATACAATAAATGATGAGAATAATACAATAGGAAACATTTTAATAACAATGGAAGATTCATTTACCTACAATATACCATATGAATATTTTGTCTATAAGATACCCATTCCTTGGTTTCTATTTTTATCTTTTAATGATTCCATTAGAACCCATTTTCCTCTTAGCTAAAAACACTTATTTTATTTATATTATCAAATTTTAATACATAAAATTCTATTTGAGTTTAACACAACAACCAATTAGGTCCTAGTTAACTTAATATGTTGAAAATATATACAACATATCAACATTTCATAATCATGATTCTATTAGATCCCACCTAGATAATGATAATTCAATATAAAACTTTATTATGTAAAAATATGCTCAAGTAAATATACATTTAGGACCAAGCTTGTCCTTGAAATATATTTAATCACTACTACAAAATTACAACAATACAATTGAGTCTAATATAGACATAACATCAACAGATGTAACTTGTAGAAATACATAATGATATAGAAAGTATAAATAATCAAACATCCATTATTATAAAAAGTATAAATGATTATGTCAAAATTCATCTAAACATAACACATATGAGAGGGTAATACATGGCAAAATTAACATACTAAATTATTAGTTCTAGTTGTAAAGAAGGAGAGAATCGCCCATGTACTTTACCGCCAACCATAGACTAGGCAATCCCCCCCACACCTCCCAATCAAGGAGTGGCCCTTCCCTTCATGAAGGAGTAGATGAATGTAGAGTGAACATTCAAAACCAATCTAGGAACATGTATGGGTGTATAAACAAATAATTTATGTAGAAATTTTTTCGATTAACGTACAAATAGAAAGTATAGTATAACCTCTACTACATGCAACACCTAAGTAAACATGAAAACTAGAAAATACAGTGGATATACATGTATACAATAATAAAATTACTTTGGTCAAAGCATTTTATATTAAAAAAATCAATCTGTGTCTAGATCCACATAATAAATAATCTTCCACTTGTTATTCCAATTTCATAATAGTTCAATCTCATCCAAAGAATAATCTTTGAAAAACTATAATGCATTGTCTAGAAAGAGAATAAATTTCATCAAAATCTCCCTCTTTTTTACACACACCAAGTTAGAATTATAGAATAACATTTATAATATCATAAATTACCAAATTAATTATTTTATAGATCTATATTTAAGAATTCCCCTTGCTAAGGTAAGGCTAAGTGTTGAATATTGGAATCTATTACTAGATAAAATTTAAAAGAAGTTATCTAGTTAGACATCGAACTACTTATCCCTGGTAGGAAAGATGCTTTTGGTCAATATTTACTTTAAGAGTGTTCATATTTATTAGATGTTATTTTTTAAAGTCCCATATAAATTTGTATAAATAATTGAGCAAATCTAATGCAAATTTATTTGGTCAAGAAAGGAACAAATAAAGAGAATCCCCATGGTAGCTTGGGTAAAGGTATGTAAACCCAAAAGAAGAGGAAGCTTATAACTATGAAAAGTCAAAGGAATGAACTAATAACTCTTGGTGAAGTAATTACAGATAATTTTGAAGGAAGATACTAGTTGGACAAACATCATCAAAGGTAAGTACCCAATTAATAAGACAAAGGACTACCTTTTAAAGGAAGATGTTCCTCATCAAGGTTCAAGCTTTTGGAAAGTGATGATTAAAATAAGAGACATCATTTATAAAGGTCATAGATTTTTTTTTGGTGATTGAAGATATATTAACTTCTAGGAGGACCCTTGGATCTTTAACTTCCCTCTATAGATCATTGGCAACTGTAAGGTTGTTATTAAAAAATTTAAACATTAAAATAGTCCATGAATAACTAAGCCCAAAGATGGAAATAACTTGGATTTTCAATATCAATAGATGAATATAATATATTCCTTGATATTTTAAATTTTAATATTTTAGATATTCACATTTACTTCTTTCTTCAGGAGGATTATATTATCTAGCAACCATAACCCATGAGTGACTTCACTGTTAAATCTAGATTTTTGGTGGATCAGGCCCTTATAGACCATGACCCTTCTTAGTCCAAATTCTAGGATAAAATATTGATTCCAAAGGTTGGTATCTTTTATTTTTTGGCTTGTTAAAACATAATTCTCACTATTGATAATATTAATATTAGGGGCTTATAGGTGCCTAGCAGGTGTAGTCTTTACATGAATGAGGAAAAAACTATAAATCACTTATTATTGGAGTGTATTTATGCTACTCCATTATGTAACTTTATATTATGTTCTATTAAAATTACTTGGGTCCCACTTTATTCCCTTTGGGACCTATTTATACAATATAACCCACGTTTGAAGCATAAGGCCTTAAATCTTCTTTGTAATCTCACTCTCTCATACTTTCTCTAGGGAATCTACAAAGAAATAAATCACATGATTTTTAGAGATAAAAGGTATGAGTGGTGGATCACTAAAATAATGTTTTTGAGGCTATTAAGGAACATTCAACATTCATGATTCCAAAAAATGTTGATGGGAGTGTTTATGAGGACTTAAGTGTTCTTGAATTGTGGAACCTCAAGCTTCCTCAAGATTTTAACTTGAGAAACAACCCCACTAAGGAATAAAACAAATGGATCCCTCTAGATAAAGGTTGGTTAAAACTCAATTTTGATGGTGATGTTGACCATTTTTTCCCAACAAGCTAAAATTGATCCCCTTCTTCCCTTGCTATTTGAAGCTAGTCAATTTCGGGTTGCACAAGTTCAATGCCATGGTTCATCGCTTATTTCAACTCAACTGGTTCAATGCTTTAGCATTGGTTCAACCACTTAGTTTAAGTGGCTTCAAGTTGAACACCTAGTTCAATCGGCCTGAGTGTAATCGGTGGGTTCACATTTAAAGTTCAACACCTTAGTTTAATCACATTTAGTTCAGTGAATAGTTCAAAGGGGCTCGGTGTGTAGCATTGAACCATTTTTGGTTCAATGAATTGGTTCAATGGCTTAATTCAAGGGAGTGCCCTAAAGCCAAAGGGCATGTGCCCTTGTGTAGGGTAGTCTTGGGTTTAGGAGCCCTTGTGGAGGGCAAGCACTTCAAAGGAAAGGCAGCCAAAGGGTAAGTGTTCAGTTTTATTTAAGGCCAAATTATTTCAAGCTTTTTATCTAAAGGAATTCCTTCAGATAAAAAGCTTGAAGGAATTCAAGGGAGGGCTACTAGTTCAATGCAAAGGACTTGGGCTAATGCAAAGTGGCTAATTCCCCCAGACTTTTATCCGTAGGAAAAAGGCTCAAAGCAAACTATTCGTGAACAAAAAGTCCATGGGAAAATGTCCATAGAGAAAAGTCTATAGAAACCTAGAGGAACCCACCAAAGAGCCGAAGGCCCCCAAAGGGCAAGTGCCCTTGCAGGGGACTCTAGGCCAAAAATGAAGGGGCACATTCCAAAGGCCGAAGGGCCACCTTCCCTTCGAGAAGGTGCTAAGAAGGGAGTCTGTAGAAAAGGGAAAAGTAGGTAGATAAAGGAAGAGCTTGACCAAGGAAGACAAAAGGCCCATAGGAAAAAGCTATAGAAAAGACCAAATGAATTTTTCCAAGGATAGTGACATCTCGAAAACCATCAATTTCAAAGAGATGAACTAGTCATTGGTTGATGGCTGTGTGAACGTCAAAATTAACATAGAGAAATAGCCCTTTTATTTTAAAATGCTTGCATGTCAGCTATGAAAAGAGCCCAAGGAATGTAGTGACCCACCAGAAGATCACCCCTGAGGGCTGAAAGAGTAAAATAAGACAAGGGACAGAAAAGACAAAGCATCTAAGTGGTAAAGAGAAGGTAAGTTATTGCTAGACAAGCAGTGTAGCCTATTTTCTCTAGTTGGCATTGATGAGGGGATAAACTATAGTCTATTTATAGAAAAGAGGTGTGGCCATGTTCTTGCATTAATTCTTGAATGCTAAAGTTAATTTCAGTGATGGTATAACATGGTTCCAATAGGCCTCTTCTAGAAGAATGACATCAGTAACAGTGACTTCCTCTTTTTGACATTTTTAGCACACATGGGCTAGCTCATCAAAGGGTGCCAAAATGGCCTCTTTATTCCTCTATATATAGTATAAATTCTCATTTGAGAAATGTCGATCTCTTAGCCTTAAGGCAAAACTCTGCCCAAAAATCTCTTAGGCTTGTAAGACAGAGCTCGCCAAGATTTTACCTTGAATCAAAATATAGCATTTATACCTCCATTCTGAGTTTTGCATCTTTAGCATGTGTATATGCCTTGATTCTATGTTAACTCATTTTATTAATGCTTTTGCTGAATGATTTTACCATGTCCAGTGTTTTTTTGAGTTTCCTTTTGCAGGTCTGTCAGAAGTGTCCCTAGAGGAGTATAGGTGAAGTGGATATGTTGTTGTAGTGTGTCTCAGAATGCCTCTAGTAGTTATTTCCTCCTTGTATCTCCACAAACCCCTGACCCACTAATGCAGAAGGTTTTCCTATGTCAGATGAAGTGTATGGGAGATGGTTCTTAGTGGAAAGTGTATGTTTGGGCAGAGTAGATCAACCTTTTCTAGTGTATCACCTTTTCCCTTTTTAGGTTAGGTTTTATTTTTAGTATCTCTCTCTCCCTTTTCATCCCCCCATTTTCATTTTAGTTGTTAGCAGTAGGAGAAATTAGGACCTAAAAGATATAGTAGAGGGAGCTATCCCTTATCAAGAAACTCTCCCCTCTAGCTTCATTGGTCCCATAGGCAAGAGGGGAGTTTCCATTATTGTGTGTGGAAAAGGCAGGAGCTCGGCATCCTACCCCATGTGTAAATCCACTGCATCAACAATTGTTGGCATGCCTAGTGGGACCAACTAGGACAAGTTATGTCCAAAGAGTTAAAGAATTTTTGGTGTGTTCTTCAACTAACTAGCCTTTGGAGGCTTTTGCATCAACACCAATGGTGACTCTGAGTTGAATCAACTGGTTAATTATCCTAGTGCCATAAAAAGAAACTTTTGTATGTATAATTCTTATACATAAGATCATGGACTTTGTATTCCTTCATATGACTTTGATCAGACTCAAAAAATTTATAGAATCACCTCAAGCAGCTCTCCTAGTTGCCTTTCAATGATAAGGGAAGTGGCCCTCAAGATTGATAGACTAGAGGAGTGGTATGGATATCAACAAGAGCTGATGTATAGAGAGGAGTGTTTATTTAGGCAAGTTCAAGCCTTACAACCCATGGAGGCGGACGTAGCAAAATGGAGAAATCCATTTATTCAAGGCAAACAGCCTTGTGTGCCCCCTCTTATTCTAAAGAAAACTCCCTCTTGTACACCAAATCCTTTCTATTAGATAGCACTTGCTCACTCTAGCTCATCTAATGTGTCTATTATCAATCCCATGCGCGTGGCTTTAGAACATCAAATGGCATCAGAACAACCCCCCATGGAGATTATTCTTCTCAATTTTGTATATTGTGAATCTTTCATTTGGGGGAATACCATGAGCTAACACATCCCTCTTCTTGAGACTATTTCGGTGCATCAATAGTCTCTTCCTAGCATTTCTCGACCTCCCCAAGTCTTTCAACATGATGTGCAAATTCCGAGTTGGAGGAAGGAATGCCAGGAACTAGCCCAGAGCCTTGAAGAGGATGATGTTGGTAACCTCCAAGAAAGACTCTTTCAAGATAATCTAGCAAAGCAAATTGAAGTTTTAGAGGCTAGGATGAGTTTGCTCCATGAAAGAGAGATAGAACTTCCAGACCTTATGGAGGGGACCTTGGAGAAAACAAAGTTGCTACCTGTTCATAGGAGAAAAATTCCAATTTTGAGATCCTAAACTAGGGGAAAATAGTATAATCATGGGGTAAGAAGGAGGAGAAGAAAGGTTTTTCTCAAAACCTTGAAGAAGATGAGGCTGCCCTTGCTCATGATGATGTTGATGACCTCTAGGAAAGGTTCTTCCAAGAGGATATGGCTAGGAGAATTGATGAGTTGGAATCCAGAGAGAGATTCCTCAGCCAATGTGTAGTGGACCTATCTAAACACAGCCTGTCCACACACCTCCAAGAGAGCTATCAGGCCACACCTGATATAGATGAAGTGTTAACCAAGTGGAAAGAGGAGAATCATTTGATTCTAGCTCAAGGACTGCCTCCTCTTCCACATGGGTTCAATCATCATCTTCCAACTTCATTCCTTCTCAAGGAGGAACTTGTTCTATAGGAGGTGAGTGAGGAGTAGAAGATCCAATTTGTAGTTTCCCAAGAGGCTATCATGAGTGATGATGAAGAAGAAATCATCATCAATGCTCCTTGTGAAGACCTCATCAATAGTGGAGAAGACGTAGGTCACACATACATGTAGATGTTCTAGCAATATGAGGAGGAACATAAGCATGGTGAGTTATCTTCCCCTCTATTTGATGAATTTCCTTGCTATTTTGATGAAGAGGACTATTACATTGAGGAGCCTAGTTTGGAGGAGGATCAAGATAATATCTTTGAAAATTTAAAGATCATGATCTTTAAGGAGGAGGAGAGGCTAGTATCCCTTGAGGAAATCCTTGAAGAGTTTTTTGAACAAAGATTCGATGTTCTATGGGATGAGCAATCATTTTGTGAGTCCATTTCAGACATCACCATAGTCACCCTTCTTCAAGAAGGCCAAGAGGGAGTAGAGGATGAGTCTGATAGGATCTTCAATAAGGTAGATGGAAACAAGTCAGACCATGATGCATTGTAGAGGGACTGTACAGATCAAAGGGCTTATGGTGATGAGCCAACAACCATTGATTTCTTGGTGAAATGCACCATCTTGAAGGACCAACATTTAACAAGCTTATAAGAACAAGTAGAGTACACATATGTTAGGAGCATGTTTGAATCTGATCCACTCAGATGCAAGACAATCGAGGTGACAGGGAAGAGGAGCAAGTCACCAATTCTTTTTTCCATTCAGCTACTTGCTTGGCACCATAAGTCTTCTTACCAAGAAGGGAACTTAAGAAAATTTCCCTTTGATCCAAGAGGGAAGTAGTTGTATTTGGTTATTTGTATATAGTAGTTTGTTTTTAGTTTCTTTTCCTGCTTTCTCTAAGTGTAGTTTACACAGGAAGTGTTTTTAGCCTTGTGTGTTTCCCTTTGTGTGTGGGGTAAAAAGCTTCATGTTTGATTCTTGGATCTTTTAGATTTGTTGCTAACACTCTTTCAAAGCTACATTCTGACTCTATGCCCAATGGACTACAAGGCTAGTGGTCTTTAAGCATAGCAGGCATGCTTCCCCTAGGAGTCACCAATTTGTTGACCATTTTTGCCCAACAGGCCAAAATCAGTCTCCTTCTTCCCTTGCTATTCGAAGCCAGTAAATTTTAGAATGCACAAGTTCAATGCCATGGTTCATCACTTGTTTCAACTCAACTGGTTTAATGCTTCAGTGTTGGTTCAACCACTTTTTTCAAGAAGCTTCAAGTTCAATGCCTAGTTCAATTGGCCTGAGTGTAATCAGTGGGTTCAACATTTAAATTTCAATGCCTTAGTTCAATCACATTTAGTTTAACAAATAGTTCAAAGGGGCTCAACATGTAGCATTGAACCATTTTTGGTTCAACAAATTGGTTCAATGCCTTAGTTTAAGGGAGGGCCCTAAAGCCGAAGCACATGTGCCCTTATGGAGGGTAGTCTTGGGTTCAAGAGCCTTTACGGAGGGCAAGCACTTCAAAGGAAAGGCATCCGAAGGGTAAGTGTTCAGTTTTGTTTGAGGCTGAATTATTTCAATATTTTTGTCCAAAGGAATTCCTGTAGACAAAAATCTTCAAGGAATTTGGGGGAGGGCCACCAGTTCAATGCAAAGGACCCAAGCCAATGCAAAGCAGCCAATAAAAGTCTATGAGAAAAAGGCCTAAAGAAAACTATCTACAGATAAAAAGTCCATGGGAAAATGTCTACAAACAAAAGTCTACAAAAACTTCGAGGAACTCACCAAAGAGCCGAAGGCCCCTGAAGGGTAGGTACCCTTGCGAGGGACTCTAGGCCAAAAATGAAGGGGCACTTTCCAAAGGCTGAAGGGCCACCTTCCCTTCAGGAAGGTGCTAAGAAGGAAGTTCAAAAAAAAGGAAAAGTAGGTAGTTGAAGGAAGAGCCTGACCAAGGAAGACAAAAGGCCCATGGGAAAAATATGCAGAAAGGACCTGACAAATTTTGCCAAGGACGGTGACGTCCTAAAAACTGTCAATTTCAAGGAGATGAACTAGCTATTGGGTGACATTTGCATGAATGTCAAAATTAACACAGAGAAATAGCCATTTTGTTTTAAAATGCTTTCATGCCAACTATGAAAAGAGCCCAAGGAATGTAGCGACCTACCAGAAGATCGCCCCTGAGGGCTGAAAGAGCAGAATAAGACAAGGGGTATAAAAGACAAAGCATTTATGTGGTAAAGAGAAGGCAAGTTATTACCAGATGAGTGGTGCAGCCCATTTTCTCTAGTTGGCATTGATGAGGGGACAAACTGTAGTCTATTTTAAGAAAAGAGGCATGGCCATGTTCTTTCATTAATTCTTAAATGACAAAGTCAATTCGGTGATGGTACAACATGGTTCCAGCAGGCCTCTTCTAGAAGAATGACATCAGTAACAGTGACTTCCTATTTTTGATGTTTTCATTATACATGGGCTAGCTCATCAAAGGGAACCAAAATGGCCTCTTTCTTCCTCTATATATGGTAAAAATTCTCATTTGAGAAAGATCGATCTCTTAACCTTAAGACAAAACTCTGCCCAAAAATATCTTGGGCTTGTAAGGCAGAGCTTGCGAGGATTTTACCTTGAATCAAAATATAGCATTTTTACCTCCATTGTGAGTTTTGCATCTTTAGTATGTGTCTATGCCTTGATTCTATGTTAAGTCATTTTCTTAATGCTTTTACAGAATGATTTCAGCATGTCTGGTGCATTTTTGAGTTTACTTTTACAGGTCTATCAGAAGCGTCCCTAGAGGAGTATAGGTGAAGTGAATAGGCTACTGTAGTGTGTCTTAGAATGCCTCTAGTAGTTATTTCCTCCTTGTATCTCCAAGGACACCTGACCCACTGATGTAGAAGGTTTTTCAATGTCAGATGAAGTGTATGGGAGCTGGTTTTCGGTGGAAAGTGCATGTTCGGGCAGAGTAGATCAACCTTTTCTAGTGTATCACCTTTTCCCTTTTTAGGTTAGGTTCTATTTTCAACATCTCTCTCTCCCTTTTCATCCCCCCTTTTCATTTTAGTTGTTAGCAATAGGAGAAATTAGGACCTGAAAGATACATCAAAGGGAGCTAGCCCTTATCTAGAGACTCTCCCCTCCAGCTTCATCAGTCCCACAAGTGAGAGGGGAGTTTTCATTGTTGCATGTGGAAAAGTTAAGAGCTCAACCTCTGGCCCCAGGTGAAAATCCACTACATCAATAGGTGACTTAGAGGGTAACCCATGGCTAGGTAGAGGTGGGGGTGGTCAAAGATATAAATGGGAATCTGGTTGTAACCTATGTGGGCAATATGAGAAACTAAACAAATCATGTTATAGAAGCCAGGGCATCCCTTTTGGTATTAAGGTGGTAAAGGATAGAGGTATTATAAATTTATCCACTAAAGAAGACTCTTTAAATATCATTAACTTTCTTAAAGGGATCTCACAAACTTCTTATACTATTGAGAATGAGATCATGGATGTTATGACCTTTTGACCTATTTTTAGTAAATCAAAATTGGCCACATATTTATAGAATTAAATGGATATGTGGATCTTATTATGAATTTGGCGATCTCTAATGATTTTATGATCTAGGAACTATGTCGCCCAAACCCACCCCATTTTACTCTTTTAAACCACATTCTTATAGACAAACTGAGGGTGGTCTAGAATATCTTTTATTGGTAGGAAAATTGGCATCTTTTTATGGCCTCTAAGTAATAGTATTTTTTCTAATAGTTATATATCCTTGGTTTGTAGAGATTGGGATTGGTGATCATCCTTATGGATTATTATACTTTCTCTAGGATCCATGAGGAACCTTGATAGGCTCTCTTTTTCTTCTTGGGGGCCTATTTCTACCTGCTTGATCATCTTTCTTTAGTAGATGAAACCTTGTTCTCTTCTCCTTTTCTTTTTGGAAAGTTTTTGTTCCTTCATTCTCCTTTTATTTCATATAGATCCTATTTTTGACCCATTTACTCCATTTATTTATTCCTTGAGTTGTCATTTATATTTTAGATCTATTTTCCTCTTTTGGTTCTTGATGTTTACTAGAAGGAAGATTCAAGCCTCCTCTATGCCTAGCCTAGATTGCACACCAATAAAAGGTGGGTTTATCTTAATTAGAACATCATAAATAGAACAAATAATGAGATACCCTTATTCATTATAATGTAAAAGTCCCAAACTATTACAAATAACTCTATAATTTATGTCATAGTAATCTAAAAACCCCATCACATAATCCATGAACAGAGATTAACACAAACCTATTTATTTATTTTCCAAGATATATGCTAGATAGTAGTAGGTAAATTGAGAATAATGAAAATAAATGTGGCAAATATAAAAGATGCATAATTGTGAAAATTGAGGTTAAAATAATTTACAAGCCTTAGACCAACAAAATAAATATATCTAACTAACACGTGTTAGAATTAAAGTTAATAATGTATAAATTTTATACAAAATAAATGTAGACATGATCAATTTAGTTAATTTTATTGTGTTTTCATTCCATTTTTTTGTTAAATTCCTAAATTGAAAAAAACAATATTAAGAATGGAAAGAAGACATAAAATAACCATAGGTAAATTAATATATTGAAGAAAAATTTAAGAGCTCATGAATATCATTAGGAAACTTTCCTCAAACATTGAAAGTTATCTATTACAATAAATATCATCTATAGGAGGATGTTTAAGATCACACTTCCTTTGAAAATCCACTAATTGATTAGATTGATTAATTACAATTTTAATAATTAGTATATACAAATGGATAATATTGATTTGAATAAAATAACACATTTCATGTTTCAAAAATAAAATTAACCCTCTAGTTATTTTCAATACTTGACATTTCTATAACTAGATTGCCTATAAAAATTTATGATATCCAATGAAAAAAAGTATTTAACCCAAAGTTTTAAACTAATTTAACCATAAATCTCCCTTAATAATTTCACCATTGTAAATAATGATGAATTCAGACCATAGATATTAATAATCATATAATCTTTAATTTATATGTATCGGTTGAAAATTATTGCAAATATGTGTTCTTCAATAGGATAAGCAGGGAGATGCTAAGATTGATAGGTACAATATGAACCACATGGTTCAAAATCTAAATTAAGTTTTATATGATTGATATTTTAATAAAATAAATTGATCTTTATGCACCATTTCAAAATTATAATAAATTTCAAAAATGAAAAGTTGAAAGAACAAAGTATGGTATTCTATTATTATAATCAATAAACTATAATGCTTTCAAAGTTCACCTTACGCATAAAAAAAATATTGTTCATAAAATTATTTTCTTAGGATTCCTAGTATCATAATAATGGTATATTTGAATCCAAATCTATGATTAGTTAGAGAGGAGATACCTCATCCCCAAGGGTTATCCTACAAACAAAATTTCATCAGACTTAAAATCACGACATCAACAAAGAAAAGAAAAGGATTTTAAACAAAGTGGATCCACAAATCCATGGATAGAAGTAATGGTTTTGGATATAATTATTATCTTGACACAAATGATATTATTAATAACATCTCTAGCTTATATGGGAGGAGTTTGATTTATTGCTTCTTAGGGGCTCAATTGATGCACAAAGAGATTTAGAGTTAGGTCAACAAGAAATGGAGGACCATGGAGAAGTAGAGATCATAACCTTTAAGAGAGGATGCTTTATAAAAATATTTAATAATGATACAAACCAAGATATATATTTTGGGTAAGGACCCAATTTCTTAAGAAATTAAAACCTCTTCATTAAAAAAACTATAACTTTGGATTCAAATAAATGGAGATGTTGTAAACAACACTAGTATACATCAAACTATATGCATTTCTCAAGTATTTTCATATAAGTATGTCATAATAGAAACATATTTAAAAAGGAAATGTAAACATCAAAGCCATTATATGGAAAAATATTTATGAATTATGATGGAATTTGTATTGAGTTAGATATATCCAAATCACTTTCAAAAAGTGTTATCCTAAGGGTTGGGTAAATAGAAAGGATCCAACCTTTTGATTATGAAAACATCCCATTAAATTGTATAAGATTCCATGAATACATACATATTGTCATATAATTCCCTAAAATTCAAAAAACCACTTGGATCTCCAATTGAATAGTAGAATCTAATGTTATAGATGATGGATTTGTTAAACCTAAAATAAAGCATGTTAGAGTATAGGGAAGAATGGAGTGGAAAGATAAAATCTAAGGGAAAGAAATAAATGTATGGGATTAATATAATGGAGAAGAATTAAAAAAAATTCATGAAACTCAAGAGAATGGACTAATAAGTGAATAAAAAAATGGAGTATGGCTTTAAATAATACTTTCAAAAACTCATAGAAGATCCAACTCTATAGGAAATCATACACAGAGGGAATGAGTTCAACTAGATATTTATTCTTGATACTCTATGGGTTAAATTATTGGAGACCTTAAATAAATAAAAAATATTAAGGGTTATAGGTTTTGAAAATATAGAACCATAAGACTCATTGACAATTTATGGACAACACCATGCTCTTTGTAGTCCCTACTGTTAGCCAAAATTTGGCTACCATAAATCAACATCATTAATAACTTGAATTTTCATGTTTTATGACCTTTTTCATATTCCTTACATGCCTTTTTTGGTATTAAAATGGTCTTGTTAAAGTCTTATTAGAAAAGATTAAGGTTATTTTGACAAGATTAAGGTAATGTTTATATTTGTCTTCTGCTAGTCTAGTTATAGGGTGAAATTAAAAATATGGATTCAAATGATGTAAAAGGTCCAAAAGTGTCTCCAAAATTCATACCATGATTTGGACACCTTTTATGAACATCTTACATTTGTTTAGATAAGTTAAGGTTCTTTTGTCAAGTTTAAGGTAAATTGTCATAGAAGGTAAAAGTTTATATAGTCAAGTTAAATGCATGACAAGGATAGAAAAAATAAAATATACATCCAGGAATACTTATAAAGTCTTTTTAGGTAGTTATCTAACTTTTAATTATGTTATAAATGTTAGTTAGGGTTAGTTTTTTAGGCTCAACATCCAAATTAAGAGAATCACTCCTTTCTAGGTAGTTATAGGCACTTATACATTCTTGGGAGATCCATTTTCAAGTTAAAATGGTTCATGTGTCTCTCTTCACCTTATCTAGGCCATAGCCATGATTTAAAATCTTTCACAAGTTTAGTGATTCAAATAATTTCACCATAATCTCTGTCGCTCTCTTGGTAAGCTAATAAAGGTCAACTTCGTATGCTCAGTATAGATAAAGGAGATAGACTCATGGTCTAAGTTTTTTTTAGAGGATAAGGTAATAATGAAATTAAAATCCATGTAAATAGTCATCATATTATTTTACCCTCATTCATTAACAATCATTAAGAGTGAAAGTAGGTCATTGTGTTTTGTTCATCCAAGTAGGGTCTAGTTTTGGCTCTTTTTATTCAATTCTGATTTTGATGGAAGAAAATGGACTTTATGAGGTGATTTAATATAAAAAATTAGTCTTTTAAATTTTAGGTTCATCAATCAACTCAATAGTGTGAGATGTTTTCAATAAGGAAACTAGTATCTTAAGCATATGTGAACATACCATCCCAACGACAAGCATTTTGGTTGGTTCTAGGTATTGTCATTATAATGACTTTAAAATTACTTCATCAATCATTTAAAATGGAAAAACTATCATTGTAAAATTATCCATGTTCTTTCTCTTTGAAAAATGATTTCTTTGTAGACAATCATTCAAGTGGTGACATGGTTTAGCCTTCGAAGGCATGGTATAGTGTATGAATAGTTTCCTAAAATCCATATTACTAAAATTGGCCCAAATAGTAATGAAAAAAAATGATATAATTTGAATATGGTATTGAAAAAATTTTAAGCCCAAAGGAATTAAATAAACATTCAAATTCACTCTCTAACTAAGACTAGGATAAGCTTTGTCTACCCACATGTATGCAGACCTATAGGTTGAAATTCTTGGATCAAAAGTCTCATGTTGTATATTTTAAAGAAATAGAGAGAGATTTTATAACATATAAAAACTTATTTTATCTTAATATATCTCACTACATCATCAAAATAGCATGATTGAATACATTAAATCCAACCTCTATACATGATCCTTATACATGTAAAAACATCAGTTATAGGCCTATACATATAATTGGGAAATTTTAGAATACATAGTGTTCATTAAGAGATCCATAATAATATTGAGGGGATTATAGGAAAAGGACATGATTTGATATAATCCTAAAGTGTAAGGACTCAAGATGTTCGTTCTTAGTAGTCTATCTAGGCAAAAGTCAACCTACAAGTTCCAAACCTATAGGTCCTCATTTTGAACCAAAAACCATTTGATCACATGAAAGATAATATATGAAGATAACATAAATCAATAAAAGTGTGAAATAAGACACAAATAAGTGAGATAACCTAATCTATTTGAGATTCAAAATAAGGTTGAGATGACTGAATTCACAAGCCTAAACACTCATACACATGCCTATGTATAAAGATAAGAAGGAAAAAGACTATAGATGTTATAAGAGACTAATGATAGTATATGATGGTGAGAATGAATTTTAAATTAAGTTTAATTTCTTTCAAAATTTCAATTTCCTAATTTAAGAATGCCAATTTTTAAAGCCTAATATTCAAAAGACTCCTAGTAATCACCTATAGCCATGTCTTGAGTAGATATAAGATACATGTATAAAATTGAGGATATAAGGTCTTTGGAAAGTTGTAAAAGTTCAAAATAGCACAATAAAATATAAATAATATGACAAAATTAAATATTTTGATTAGTGATTTTTATTGGGATCCTAAACTCCAAAAATTTAGTCAAGACTCAAATGACTCCCTATAGGTTTGCTTAGGTAAATCATGATGGTTTCAAATTAGAATATAAGATACAATGCATAAAAATAGAGTTGGAGCTTAGATATATATCAAATGCATAAAATTTCATTTTTAGGTAAAATAAATCTAAAGAGAAAGGTTAGAGGAGTGATCAAGACATACTTACTTCAACCTCTATAGATACATAGTCAAGTACTCCTATAGGCCTACCTTATCCACTGAAGAGGCCTACATGGTTTGAGAGATAAGAGGTCATTGGGAATAATTAAGTCAAATTAAATTGATTCCTTGATTTTATTATTCTAATAAAAAAAATGGTGCAAATGTTGATAGGTTTATTTAGGCCTATTGAGCCTAAAACTGAACACATGGGCTTGTTTACACAGTCATGAAAAGAATAATTTTATAGGATAAAGTGAGAATTTGAGGAAATTATGAAGTTTCATAAAGATGTTAATGAAACTATAAGGGCATAATTATATAGTGTAATATAAATTGAGAGGAAATTTGTTCTATGAAACCTTCTCAAGGTTTTTAGTGCATGACTACAATTCAAGACAAAATTTCTTTTGCTTAGTGTGACCTTGACCTTGTGCATGGTGACCAATGGTTTTTAGGGATGGTGAAGGGGTATCTATAATTAAATATTCTATAATTATTTTTTCGTTTAGGTCCCCAAGCTTCATGAATAATGGTTAAAACTATAGACCACTCTTCAATGGCATAGTACAGACCCAAAGAGAAAATTCTTGTGCTTAGAACTATATGGACAAGATGCATGAGAACCTAATCACTTAGGTGTTATTTAAGACACTAGTGTAATTGAAATTTGTGGAATTGGTTTAGGATTTAAGGAACTAATTTTTATGAATAACTATTAAGAACTCAAAGCATTCGAAACCCTCCTAAGAACCTAATAAAAACTTAATGATAAATATTAGACTCGTAAGTGCCTAAAATGACTTGAATTACTCTTTAAACTACCTAAAAAACATTTATAACTATTGGGAGGTCCTCACCATGACACTTTTTTGCACTTGTACTTGTATAAATGTAATAAATGCTATG
This sequence comes from Torreya grandis, assembly GCA_037957365.1. Classification (NCBI taxonomy): domain Eukaryota; kingdom Viridiplantae; phylum Streptophyta; class Pinopsida; order Cupressales; family Taxaceae; genus Torreya; species Torreya grandis. The sequence goes on from JARHVA010002365.1 coordinate 1,705,068, forward strand.
ATTTTACAAATATTTTATCTCAAAACAAGGTTTTTAACCTCTTAGACTAATGAAAACATTGGGGAGGATGTATTGAGGTGTCTTATACCTCATCAAGTCAAAAATACATATATATCACCCAAATGTGCTCCTACATGTCTGATTATTGAAGGTAGTGTGAAAAAGGGTTGTGAAAGGCTAGGTTTTTGTCCATTTCATGGTTTACCTATCTACACAAGGTCTCAAAAGTCCAAATTTGGCATGGATAATGGTCATAGGATGGGAAAAGTGAATCAAACATTTAATATAAGTTTCACACATGTGGGAGGTTTGTGGATAAAAATATTAGTTTCTAAGCTTAGAAGCCTAATTGAAGCCTAATTAGAAAGATAAACTAGTGAAATAAGTAAACTTCTGTTACGGTGTGGAGCTAAAAGCTTCACTTAAGGAAAATAAGGAGGTTTTCAGAGCTTGACAGTCGTCAGTGTCAGTAGACCAAAACCGACATCGGTCAGGGGACATTGCAAGGGAAATCGACATCGGCAGGAGATCGGCCGACGTCAGTCACCTCTAGTCCGTCAGGGACCAACATCAGTCGCTTGTGGCAATTAGAACTACTGTTGATGAACAGTCAGTTAAGTGAATGCATTGTTTGCATTATGAAGACTAGTAAGAGTCTTGACCTGCAAGTCTAATCAGTGTATGCATGAGATCTATATAATAGACTCATGGGCTATATTGTTAAGTGTTGAACTTGTAGAATCCAAGTGTGGAGCTTGGAGAGTTCTTCCCATGGTGGAATCAAGTAGGATTCCACATGTATGTAAGATTAAGTTTGATATGCAGGGTGTTACAGGATCATGGTGGAGATCTACATGTGATAAGTAAGATCAGGTTGGTCTATAGGGATGTGTGTATGTGAGGGTCAGAATAGGATCGATGGGGGAGCAAGATCAAGGTGACAACAATACATCAAGATTAGGATCATGGTGAGATCTACTTGGAGTACCAGTTCGTACTTGGTTGTACTAGATGTACAATGAGGTGAATAATAGCTTGTGTTAGTTGTTAGTTGTGACCTATGAGAGAAGATTACTCAGGTGGGAAGATTACTTGGAGCCCTTGAGGAGGAAGCCTCACAGAGGTGGAAGAAGAGTGTGATCTCTTTATTGTAATTTCCTTTGTAATGATTTGAATACAATTATGTGTTACCTCTCATATTCAGTGTGTTTTCTCATTGATAGTTATTTGTTCTTCTGGTTATTTCCCCATGTTTAAGTTGCTTATACAATGGTAATCATGTGTGCTCTTAATTTTGACAAGTTACGTTAGAGCTTTGGGGAATTAAGGTCCTTTCAAATGGTATCAGAGTGAGGTTGGATGTTCTCAGAGTGAGTTTGATTAACAGATGGCCTAGATCTGGTTAGTGGTTTGTTGATTACAAGTTACTCATAGGGGTTTCTAATTGAGTGGGAGTATAGCAATGGTAGAAGAAGGTGAGCTAAGAATGAAGAAATTCAGGCACAGGATTAACACCACAAGGAGTGTGGTGGGTTGTCTTCAAGTGGGAGCTTGAAGAGGAATACAAGCTAGGATGCAGATTAGACAAAGTACTGGTATAGGTACATGTGCAACTATTTATCTCCAAGTGGGAGATTGTTAGGGTATGGAGCTAAAAGCTTCACCTAAGGAAAACAAGAAGGTTTTCAGAGCTTGATAGTTGGCAGCATCGACAGGCCAAAACTGACATCGATCAAGGGACAGTGCAAGGGAAACTGGCATCGGCAGTAGATCGGCTAGCATCGGTCACCTCCAGATAGGCAGGGACTGACATCGGTCACCTGTGGTGGTCAGAACTACTATTGATGAACATTTAGTTAAGTGAACACATTGTTTGCATGATGAAGACTAGTTAGAGTCTTGAGCTGCAAGTCTAATCAGTGTATGCATGAGATCTATATAATAGACTCATGGGCTATATTGTTAAGTGTTGAACTTGTAGAACCCAAGTGTGGAGCTTGGAGATTTCTTCCCATGGTGGAATCAAGTAGGATTCCCCGTGTATGTAAGATCAGGTTTGATATGCAAGGTGTTGCAGGATCATAGTGGAGATCTTAATGTGATAAGTAAGATCAGGTTGGTCTATAGGGATGTGTGTATGCGAGGGTCATAACAAGATCAACGGGGGAGAAAGATCAAGGTGATAGCAATACATCAGGAGGAGGATCATGGTGAGATCTACTTGGAGTATTGGTTCGTACTCAATTGTATTGGATGTATAATGAGGTGAACAACAGCTTGTGTTAGTTGTTAGTTGTGACCTATGAGAGAAGATTACTCAGGTGGGAAGATTACTTGGAGCCCTTGAGGAGGAAGCCTCACAGAGGTGGAAGAAGAGTGTGATCTCTTTATTGTAATTTCCTTTGTAATGAGTTGAATACAATTGTGTGTTGCCTCTCATATTCTATGTGTTTTCTCATTGATAGTTATTTATTCTTCTCGTTATTTTTGCATGTTTAAGTTGCTTATACAATGGTAATCATGTGTGCTCTTAATTCTAACAAGTTGTGTCAGAGCTTTGGGGAACTTAGGTCCTTTCAAATGGTATCAGAGTGAGGTTGGATGTTCTCAAAGCGAGTTTGACTAATAGATGGCCCAAATCTGGTTAGTGCTTTATTGATTATAGGTTACTCACAGGGGTTTCTGATTGAGTGGGAGTATAGCAATGACAGAAGAAGGTGAGCTGAGAATGAAGAAATTCAGTCAGAGGATTAACACCACAAGGAGTGTGGTGGGTTGTCTTCAAGTGGGAGCTTGAAGAGGAATACAAGCCAGGATGTAGATTAGACAGAGTACTGGTATAGGTACAAGTGTAGTTGTTTATCTCCAAGTGGGAAATTATTAGGGTGTGGAGTTAAAAGCTTCACCTAAGGCAAACAGGGAGGTTTTTAGAGCTTGACAGTCACCGGCATCGGCATGCCAAAACCAATGTAAGTCAAGGGACAATGCAAGGGAAACTGGCATCGGCAGGAGATCGGCCGGTGCCGGTCACCTCTAGCCAGGAAGGGACCGACATTAGTCACCTGTGGTAGTCAAAACTACTATTGACAAATAGTCAGTTAAGTGAACGCATTGTTTGCATGATGAAGACCAGTTAGAGTCTTGAGCTGTAAGTCTAATTAGTGTATGCATGAGATCTATATAATAGACTCATGGGCTGTATTGTTAAGTGCTGAACTTGTAGAGTCCAAGTGTGGAGCTTGGAGAGTTCTTCCCATGGTGGAATCAAGTAGGATTCCCCATGTATGTAAGATCAGGTTTGATATGCAGGGTGTTGCAAGATCATGGTGGAGATTGACATGTGATAAGTAAGATTAGGTTGGTCTGCAGGGATGTGTGTATGTGAGGGTTAAAACAAGATCGACGGGGGAACAAGATCAAGGTGATAGAAATACATCAAGAGCAGGATCATGGTGAGATCTACTTGGAGCACCGGTTCATACTCGGTTGTACTGGATGTATAATGAGGTGAACAACAACTTGTGTTAGTTGTTAGTTGTGACCTATGAGAGAAGATTATTCAGGTGGGAAGATTACTCGGAGCCCTTGAGGAGGAAGCCTCACAGAGGTGGAAGAAGAGTGTGATCTCTTTATTGTAATTTCCTTTGTAATGAGTTGAATACAATTGTATGTTACCTCTCATATTCTGTGTGTTTTCTCATTGATAGTTATTTGTTCTTCTGGTTATTTCTGCATTTTTAAGTTGCTTATACAATGGTAATCATGTGTGGTCTTAGTTATGACAAGTTGTGTTAGAGCTTTGGGGAACTTAGGTCCTTTGAAATGGTATCAGAGTGAGGTTGGATGTTCTTAGAGTGAGTTTCACTAACAGATGGCCCAGATCTTGTTAGTGGTTTGTTGATTACAGGTTACACATAGGGGTTTCTAATTGAGTGGGAGTATAGCAATGGTAGAAGAAGGTGAGCTGAGAATGAAAAAATTCAAGCACAAGATTAACACCATAAGGAGTGTGGTGGGTTGTCTTCAAGTGGGAGCTTGAAGAGGAATACAAGCCAGGATGCAGATTAGACAGAGTACTGGTATAGGTACAGGTGCAGCTATTTATCTCCAAGTGCTAGATTTTTAGGGTGTGGAGCTAAAAGATTCACCTAAGGCAAATAGGGAGGTTTTTAGAGCTTGACAGTCACTGACATTGATAGGCCAAAATTGACGTCAATCAAGGGATAGTACAAGGGAAACTAGCATCGGTAGGAAATCGGCCGGCGTTAGTCACCTGTGGTGATCAAAACTGCTATTGATGAATAATCAGTTACATGAACGCATTGTTTGCATGATGAAGACCGGTTAGAGTCTTGAGCCACAAGTCTAACTAGTGTATGCATGAGATCTATATAATAGACTCATGGGCTGTATTGTTAAGTGTTGAACTTGTAGAACCTAAGTGTGGAGCTTGGAGAGTTCTTCCCATGGTGGAATCAAGTAGGATTCCCCATGTATGTAAGATTAGGTTTGATATGCAGGGTGTTGTAGGATCATGGTGGAGATCTACATGTGATAAGTAAGATCAGGTTGGTCTATAGGGATGTGTGTATGCGAGGGTTAGAACAGGATCGGCGAGGGAGCAAGATCAAGGTGACAGCAATACATCAAGAGTAAGATCATGGTGAGATCTACTTGGAGTACCAATTCATACTCGGTTGTATTGGATATATAATGAGGTGAATAATAGCTTGTGCTAGTTGTTAGTTGTGACCTATGAGAGAAGATTACTCAGGTGGGAAGATTTCTTGGAACCCTTGAGGAGGAAGCCTCACAGAGGTGGAAGAAGAGTGTGATCTCTTTATTTTAATTTCCTTTGTAATGAGTTGAATACAATTATGTGTTGCCTCTCATATTCTTTGTGTTTTCTCATTGATAGTTATTTTTCTTCTGGTTATTTCTGCATGTTTAAGTTGCTTATACAATGGTAATCATGTGTGCTCTTAATTCTGACAAGTTGTGTCAGAGCTTTGGGCAACTTAGGTCCTTTCAAATGGTATCAGAGCGAGGTTGGATGTTCTTAGAGCGATTTTGACTAACAGATGGCCCAGATTTGGTTAGTGGTTTATTGATTACATGTTACTCATAGGGGTTTCTGATTGAGTGGGACTATAGCAATGGCAAAAGAAGGTGAGCTGAGAATGAAGAAATTTAGGCACAGATTAACATCACAAGGAGTGTGGTGGGTTGTCTTCAAGTGGGAGCTTGAAGAGGAATACCAGCCAGGATGCAGATTAAACAGAGTACTGGTATAGGTAAAGGTGCAGCTATTTATCTCCAAGTGGGAGATTGTTAGGGTGTGGAGCTAAAAACTTCACCTAAGGCAAACAGGGGGGTTTTTGGAGCTTGACAGTCGTCGGCATCACAGGCCAAAAATGACATCAGTAAGGAGATAGTGTAAGGGAAACTAGAATCGGCAGGAGATCAGCTGGCATCGGTCACCTCCAGTCAGGTAGGAATTGACGTCAGTTGCCTGTGGTGGTCAGAACTGCTATTGATGAATAGTCCGTTAAGTGAACGCATTATTTGCATGATGAAGACCAGTTAGAGTCTTGAGCCACAAGTCTAATTAGTGTATGCATGAGATCTATATAATAGACTCATGGGTTGTATTGTTAAGTGTTAAACTTGTAGAACCAAAGTGTGGAGCCTAGAGAGTTCTTCCCATGCTGGAATCAAGTAGGATTCCCCATGTATGTAAGATCAGGTTTGATATGCAGGGTGTTGCAGGATCATGGTGGAGATCTACATGTGATAACTAAGATCAGGTTGGTCTACAGGGATGTGTGTATGTGAGGGTCAGAATAGGATGAGTAGGGGAGCAAGATCAAGGTGACAACAATACATCAGGAGTAGGATCATGGTGAGATCTACTTGGAGTACCGGTTCATACTTGGTTGTACTAGATGTACAATGAGGTGAATAACAGCTTGTGTTAGTTGTTAGTTGTGACCTATGAGAGAAAATTACTCAGGTGGGAAGATTACTTGGAGCCCTTGAGGAGGAAGTGTCATAGAGGTGGAAGAAGAGTGTGATGTCTTTATTGTAATTTTCTTTGTAATGTGTTGAATACAATTGTGTGTTGCCTCTCATATTTTGCGTGTTTTCTCATTGATAGTTATATGTTCTTCTGGTCATCTCCACATGTTTAAGTTGCTTATACAATGGTAATCATGTGTGGTCTTAATTTTGACAAGTTGTGTCAGAGCTTTGGGGAACTTAGGTCCTTTCAAATGGTATCAAAGCGAGGTTGGATGTTCTCAGAGTGAGTTTGACTAACAGATGGCCTAGATCTGGTTAGTGGTTTGTTGATTATAGGTTACTCACAAGGGTTTTTGATTGAGTGGGAGTATAGCAATGGCAGAAGAAGGTGAGCTGAGAATGAACAAATTCAGGCACAAGATTAACACCACAAGGAGTGTGGTGGGTTGTCTTCAAGTGGGAGCTTGAAGAGGAATACAAGCCAGGATGCAGATTAGACAGAGTACTGGTATAGGTACAGGTGCAGCTATTTATCTCCAAATGGGATATTGTTAGGGTGTGGAGCTAAAAGCTTCACCTAAGGCAAACAGGGAGGTTTTTGGAGCTTGATAGTCATCGGCGTCAGTAGGCCAAAATTGATGTTGGTCAGGGGATAGTGCAAGGGAAACTGGCATCGATAGGAGATCGGCTAGCATCGGTATCCTCTAGTCAGGTAGGGACCAATGTCGGTCACCTGTGGCAGTCAGAACTGTTGTTGACAAATAGTCATTTAAGTGAATGTGTTGTTTGCATGATGAAGACCAGTTAGAGTCTTGAGCCGCAAGTCTAATCATTGTATGCATGAGATCTATATAATATACTCATGGGCTGTATTGTTAAGTGCCAAACTTGTAGAACCCAAGTGTGGAGCTTGAAGAGTTCTTCCCATGGTGGAATCAAGTAGGATTCCCCATGTATGTAAGATCAAGTTTGATATGCATGGTGTTGCAGGATCATGATGGAGATCTACATCTAATAAGTAAGATCAAGTTGGTCTGTAGGGATGTGTGTATGCGAGGGTCAGAATAGGATTGGCAGGGGAGCAAGATCAAGGTAATAACAATACATCAGGAGTAGGATCATGTTGAGATCTATATGGAGTATCAGTTCGTACTCGATCCTACTAGATGTACAATGAGGTGAACAACAACTTGTGTTAGTTGTTAGTTGTGACCTATGAGAGAAGATTGCTTAGGTGGGAAGATTATTTTGAGCCTTTGAGGAGGAAGCCTCACAGAGGTGGAAGAAGAGTGTGATCTCTTTATTGTAATTTCCTTTGTAATGAGTTGAATACAATTATGTGTTGCCTCTCATATTCTGTGTGTTTTCTCATTGATAGTTATTTGTTCTTCTGGTTATTTCTGCATGTTTAAGTTTCTTATACAATGGTAATCATGTGTGCTCTTAATTTTGACAAGTTATGTCAGAGCTTTGGGGAACTTAGGTCCTTTCAAATGGTATCAAAGCAAGGTTGGATGTTCTTAGAGCGAGTTTGACTAATAGATGGCCCAGATCTGGTTAGTGGTTTGTTGATTACAGGTTACTCACAGGGGTTTTTGATTGAGTGGGAGTATAGCAATGGTAGAAGAAGGTGAGCTGAGAATGAAGAAATTTAGGCACAGGATTAACACCATAAGGAGTGTGGTGGGTTGTCTTCAAGTGGGAGCTTCAAGAGGAATACAAGCCAGGATGTAGATTAGATAGAGTACTGGTATAGGTACAGGTGCAGTTGTTTATCTCCAAGTGGGAGATTGTTAGGGTGTGGAGCTAAAAGCTTCACCTAAGGCAAACAGGGAGGTTTTTAGAACTTGACAATCATCGGCATTAGTAGACCAAAATTGATGTCAGTCAGGGGACAATGCAAGGTAAATTGGCATCGATAGGAGATACATCGGCATCGGTCACCTCCAGTCAAGCAGGGACTGACGTCGGTCACCTGTGGTAGTCAAAATTGTTGTTGATGAATAATCAATTAAGTGAACACATTTTTTACATACCAGTTAGAGTCTTGAGCCACAAGTCTAATCAGTGCATGCATGAGATCTATATAATAGACTCATGGGCTATATTGTTAAGGGTTGAACTTGTAGAACCCAAGTGTGGAGATTGGAGAGTTCTTCCCATGGTGGAATCAAGTAGGATTCCCCATGTATGTAAGATCAGGTTTGATAAGTAGGGTGTTGCAGGATCATGGTGGAGATCTACATGTGATAAGTAAGATCAGGTTCATCTGTAGGGATGTGTGTATGCGAGGGTTAGAATAGGATCGGCAGGGGAGTAAGATCAAGGTGACAGCAATACATCAGGAGCAGGATCATGGTGAGATCTACTTGGAGTACCGGTTCGTACTCAGTTGTACTGGATGTACAATGAGGTGAAAAAAAGCTTGTGTTAGTTGTTAGTTGTGACCTATGAGAGAAGATTACTCAAGTGGGAAGATTACTTGGAGCCCTTGAGGAGGAAGCCTCACAGAGGTGGAAGAAGAGTGTGATCTCTTTATTGTAATTTCCTTTGTAATGAGTTGAATACAATTGTGTGTTGCCTCTCATATTTTGTGTGTTTTCTCGTTAATAGTTATTTGTTCTTCTAGTTATTTCTACATGTTTAATTTGCTTATACAATGGTAATCATGTGTGCTCTTAATTTTGACTAGTTATGTCAGAGCTTTGGGGAACTTAGGTCCTTTCAAATGGTATCAAAGTGAGGTTGGATGTTCTTAGAGCGAGTTTGACTAACAGATGGCCCAGATCTAGTTAGTGATTTGTTGATTATAGGTTACTCACAGGGGTTTCTGATTGAGTGAGAGTATAGCAATGGTAGAAGAAGGTGAGCTGAAAATGAAGAAATTCAAGCACAAGATTAACATCACAAGGAGTGTGGTGGGTTGTCTTCAAGTGAGAGCTTGAAGAGGAATACAAGCCAAGATGCAGATTAGACAGAGTACTGGTATAGGCACAATTGCATCTATTTATCTCCAAGTGGGAGATTATTAGGGTGTGCAGCTAAAAGCTTCACCTAAGGCAAATAGGGAGGTTTTTAGAGCTTGACAGTCACCGGCGTTGGCAGGCCAAAACCAATGTCGGTCAGGGGACAGTGCAAGGGAAATGGGCATTGGTAAGAGATCGGTCGGCGTCGGTCACCTCCAGTTAGGCAGGGACCGACATCGATTTCCTATGACAGTCAGAACTATTGTTGATGAATAGTCAGTTAAGTGAATGCATTGTTTGCATGATGAAGACCAATTAGAGTCTTGAGCTGCAAGTCTAATCAGTGTATGCATGAGATCTATATAATAGACTCATGGGCTGTATTGTTAAGTGTTTAACTTTTAGAATCCATGTGTGGAGCTTGGAGAGTTCTTCCCATGGTGGAATCAAGTAGGATTCCCCATGTATGTAAGATCAGGTTTGATATGTAGGGTGTTGCAAGATCATGGTGGAGATCTACATGTCATAAGTAAGATCAGGTTGGTCTGCAGGGATGTGTGTATGTGAGGGTCAGAACAGGATCGATGGGGGAGCAAGATCAAGGTGACAACAATACATCAGGAGTAGGATCATGGTGAGACCTACTTAGAGTATAGGTTCGTACTCAATTGTACTGGATGTACAATGAGGTGAATAATAGCTTGTGTTAGTTGTTAGTTGTGACCTATGAGAGAAGATTACTTAGGTGGGAAGATTACTTGGAGCCCTTGAGGAGGAAGCCTCACAGAGGTGGAAGAAGAGTGTGATCTCTTTGTTGTAATTTTCTTTATAATGAGTTGAATATAATTGTGTGTTGCCTCTCATATTCTGTGTGTTTTCTCATTGATAGTTATTTGTTCTTCTGCTTATTTCCACATGTTTAAGTTGCTTATACAATGGTAATCATGTGTGCTCTTAATTCTGACAAGTTGTGTTAGAGCTTTGGGGATCTTATGTCCTTTCAACTTCCACTCAAATTCATGTCATGAAATTTAGTAGGTAGTTGTAAGGGCATACTAGGTACTCAAATACATTATCAGTTTGACAATATCACCTATAAAATATACTATATAAGGAGCTTTGTCTATTTTTATGGTTATAGGGTAATTGAGAGATTTGGGAATGAAATAGAATGATATAAAAATTTAAGCCACTAATATGGGTTGGGATTTATGAGTTTTAAAACCACGTTTTAAGCATTTTGAGTCTAAAAGGAGCTACCGAAGATTGCATACTAATGAGGAGTGAAAGAGAGGTTATAAAACTTGCATGGAAGTGGCATATAAAAATATTAATCATTCTTAATTTCATTCAATAATATTTTATTTATCATTTTTGGTGTGGAAGAGTATCCTCAAAATATGAATTAGATTCAAGATATCAAATTTGCCTAGCTAACCTCCTACACCAATTTGAGGGAGTACATCACTAAGAAAATATACACATGTTCATGAGAGATTTAAGATCCATTTTATTTCTCAAGTTATTTTATTGAAACTACCTACATGATGGATGAAACTTTTCCATGATCTTTTATGCCCCTTTTCTCTATCTCTTACTCACACTTTCCTATATATGTAGCCTTGTATGGCTTTGCAAAGCATCCTCACATTGGTTATAGTGAATCCATACCTAAATTAACTCTTTTACTTGCCTAATGGAATAAATTTAAGATATATATTCTATATTCATATTAAAAATAGTGATCTTGAATGTTTTGTTTTGATGAATGCTTAGTGATGGTGTATGTACTTCCTTGCATTTATCCTTCATGTTTATGCCTTTATGTAAGTATTTTTCCACTCATAGGTCATATGAATTATCATACATAGTTTTATTAGTTATATAACTAATAACCATTAGTTTTTTATGCTATCACCTCCTCTTTGATAATATTAAGCTCTTGAAATCATCATAACATTCATGTTGAAGCATTAATATGATAGGGACTATTTTGGAGCAGTATAATCAAATTATAACTTAGTATTTAATAGTGCATTCTTAAAAATATTAGATACTCATTTTTGGTGCATCAACTTTAAGTTTTTTTTTAGTTTTAATCTTAATATCTCCCTTTTCATGTCAATCAAATAGTATAGTTTTTAGTGCAAGTGTTGTACTTGAGAGCTAGCCCAAAATATAGAGGTGTAATCCCCTTGTAAGGTCACCCATAACCTTGGATCAAACCCATTGCATATCTTAGTTTGATAAGGATTTAATCACCCTATCAAGGGTGAATATTTTAGCTATAAAATTTATATAACAACTAATGGTACTCAAAGACAAAGAGGTTATCCAAGATTGATGCTCATCTAAGAAAAAGTGTAGCTATGATAACCTTCTTCATATAGTATTTGGTGACTCTAATAGGTTTTAATCTCTTGGTAGTAGAATAGTGAGATAAATTTCATGCCAAAGGTGACTATAAGATAATAATTAAAATTTATTCCATTTTAATGTGTCATATTACCTTTCTATTCATACAAAATGAAGAGTTTTCCTCATACTCTCCCTTATTCCAAGTCACCTAGAAGGAAGCTCTTTATTACCTACTATCTAAGTTCTCCTAATGTTGATGGAATCGTTATAAATCTACATTTTGTTTCTTTTAATGTTGGTTCTCCTTTAAATTTTCAATAATATGATGGCATATTAGTGGCTTCCCTAAAGAGTATCCCTTTTTTGGTGGAAAAACTACTCTTACTCCTATTGAGCATATTAGGGACATGGAAAACTTTTATAACATTCATAACATCACATAAAATAATGTGGTAGTTAGATTATTAGAAATAAATTTTAAATGAAAATATTTTGAGTGCTATAGAACCTTATCACCTAATTCCATTAACTCATGGGATGAATTAGGAGAGAAATTGAGCAAACTATTTTGATATAAGAGTGACTATTTGTCCTTGGTTGAGAAATTAAACACCATAAAAAGAGATCCTTAAGAATTCATTTAATATTTCAGTTTTAGGTTACAAAATACATGGGATATGATCCCAATTCTTGTAGTAACCACTGCAAAATATGCATTCCTACACTACCTTAAGGCTTTGAATAGTGATATAGTAGTTATAATTCAATATATGGGTGGTAATATATTACTGGATGATTTTGAGATTTCCATTAGGGCTGATAACAATATAATCCAAGATAAAAAAAAAATTAAAAAAAAAAAACTTAATCTAATTTCCCCTATGCCTTTTTTTCCTAACATTTAACCTCTTACTCCAACTCTTGCTCCAATTTCTACCATAACCAGTCATGAGTTGGATGCCCCTACTCAAGCAAGCAAGTCAAATGATGTATAAGTAATACTTAAGAATATTTTTTAAAAAATCATGCAGATGGAGAGTCAAAAAATTTAGTTTCATGGGCACTCTAAATGGAAATAATATTATCAGCCCTATCAATCAAATAGGCCACCTTTCTAAGGAAATGTTCAAGGCTAGGTCATATCACCAATGTTAAAACATACAAAAGTTTCAATCCAAATGCACCCTCCACTTATATATCTTTCATTCCCACTCAAAAAAATCTAATGAAAAATAAATAATTACCTCTTAAATGGAATCAATCTCTTGAATAATCTACTAATCAAGATGGAGGATTGAATCAAGTTTGTATGGCACAATAATTTTTTTTCCTTCTCTAACACAAGAAGAGGTTTGTATTGAGGTTATGAATGTTGGAGAGAAAGTTTAGTCAAGTGATACACTTGTAAATTTTGAATAATAATATTGTTGTGTTGTTAATTAAATGGGTAGCTCAATTATTGTGATAGATAGTTCAATTGTAGCCAACACTACGTCTAAAAGAAGGGTTGGTGAAGAAGATCAAGAAAGTGGAAAATGTTTATCTATAATTCAATCCATCACTCAAGAGATAATAGAGTCTAATGTACCTTTTAAGTCTCAATAATCTCAAATAAATAAAAATGACAAGGTTACCTTTGCACAATAAAACAAGTAGGCCCAAAGTGATGTCATGAATCCTAGAGGACATCCAGAGATTGGTGCTTCTTCTCTTAACATAGTGAATCAAATGAAAAATATTCAAGTAATTATGTTTATTTGTAAAACTTTCTCTATTCTATGATAAAGGGATATGATTCAAGAGGAGTTATATAATATCAACTCATCATCAAGTGTAGTAAGAAAGGGTACTATTATGTATGAAAATACATCCTAAACTAGTGAGCCACAATAATGTAAGGTGAACAAGCCTCCTCCCTTCTATGTTTTAGTGATCATTGGTGTTTTTTTGGTGCATAATTTTATGATAGACCATGTGTATATAAGGTTAGTCATTCCAAATTAAATAATTGATAAACTAGGCCTCAAATATGAACCTCATGCTATAGGTGTGATACAACTAGATGGATCAACCACTAAGATAGTTGGTGTTATCAAGGGTTTGAATTGAATTCTTTATGATTGTTATAATTTATCCATTTATTAATATGTGTTTATTGTTTACTTTCCACCATATTTTTCCCTTTGCTTGTTAAGGTATTTCATGACAAAGATTGGTGGTTACTTATCATCAGATTAGTTTTGCATGGCTTTTAAGACAAGATATGGCACCAAAGTTAACACAAGATCACAAACTATTTCAAGGTTTCACATTTATCCATACAAATTGAATGTTAATAATGTTAATTATGCCATCATTTGTGAGGATGAACATCTTATTGACCAATAACTAATTGTTCCTCTTGAAAATATTTTAGATCTCTTCCTTGATGAATGGAGGTAGAAAATCACGAATTTGATCTATATAAATGGATTGAAGAGGCTTATCTTAGGTTCTATTACTTAAATGAATAAATTACATACATATAAGACTAATGAGGATATTTATGGTTTGTGGAAGTTTATTTTTTGATGGATCAAGAAGTAAGATTAGAGTAGGTATAGAGTTGATGCTTATTTATCCATCAAATAAAAGGTAATATTCAACAATTAGGTTTTAGTTTAGTTTTTATTTAAATTATAATGAATATGAATATCTTATTCATGGAATTTAATGGGAAATGAATAAAGTATTCAAACAATTTCAAGATATTAGAGATAGTTAACTACTTGTACACCAAGTTAGAGGTAAGAGTGCATCCAAGAACACATTGTTAAAATCCTGAAAGCATATATTGTGGAAACTTATTGAGGATTTTGACATTAAATTAGTCCCAAGAGAATAAATCCCACATGTTGATATATTGGCATCATTTGGAGCACAACTTGACATCCCCATTGATTACAATAATCCCAAAACTTAGATACATATCATAGTAGTTGTGAAGACTTCAATACTAGACAATAATGTGAATTGGAAAGTGATAAACAAATAACTTGTTTTATCTAACATGAATCTAAGTCATATTTTAAAAACTAGGACAAGTTACAACACCAATACGGAGACCAAATTGTGCAATTAAAGTCTAAAAAGCTTCTTAAAGGGTTGGTTACTATTGAAGCTATATTCAATGAAAGTAATAAAATGAGGAGAGATAATATAAGCATTTATATAAAGGAATAACATCATGAGAAGGTGTATATACTTAAAGATAAAATTATAAAGCTTAGAAAGGTATACACTCCATAAGATAAGGTTGCATTCATTGAGTTATGTAGATAATTTTCTGATGCCTTTGCTTCAGAATATAGTGACATCAAAGGGTTTGATCCCTCATTGGCCTAACACAATATTTAACTTCATCCAAATGTTAAGCCTAAAAGTTAAAGGAAAATTATAATCAATCCTTAAGTGTATGTTCTCATGAGGAAAGAACTCACCAATTTGATAGATTCAAGAAACATGTTTCCTTTCAAACACTCTTCATGGGTTTCCAATTGTATTCCTATGAGAAATAAGAGTGGTGAAATTAGGTTATGTGTATATTTTAGAGACTTTAATAGGATCTTATTAAAGGATCACTATCTTATACCTAAAATGGATAAAATCCTTCAAGTAGTGTTAGGTTCTCAATGTTTCTCAATTTTTTATGGTTATTCAAGATACAACCAAGTGTTGGTAAAATAAGAAGACCAATATCAGATAGCCTTCACTACCAAATGGGGGACATATGCTTATATTAGGATGAAATTTTGGATATTAAACATAGGTACAACATTCCAAAGGGAAATAAATATGGATTTCTAAGGTTTGATCAATGATATTTTATTAGTATACCTTGATGACATAACCTTTTTCTCCAAAAATACTAGTGACCACTTTAATCATCTAAAGCTAAGATTTGAAAGGTTAAGGCACTATGGGGATTAACTCAACCCCAAAAAATTATGTTTTGATGTACATGAAGGTAATTTAATTATTAATATTGTTTCTAAATAGGGTCTTTCTATAGACCCCAATAGGGTGAGTTCTATATAAGCCTTGATATTTCCTAAACATGAGAAATCTTTGCAAAGTTTTCTTAGGAAGATAAAAAAATTTAGGAGATTTTTACCTAGATTTTACAATCTTTTAAGGCCTATAAAATCCATGTTAAAGAATAATCACTAATTATTTCTACCAAGAAAGGGAACACTATTTTTGAGGCTATCAAAAAAGTTATTTCTCAATCACCTACACTAATCAATCCTAATTTTTCTAAGGAATTTTTCTTATATGATTTTTTCAACATTGACACCATGTATTCTATGTTAATGTGGTAAAATAATAAAGGAATTCAATTTTATATATATTTTTTTAGTCAAGGACTATAAGGCTATGAAGAGATGTGTAGTCATATAAAATGTCCAAATTGGTAGCTTGAGTGTGGATTGTGACACACAATATATAGGAACGTCTTGCATATTATCATGACCCTTCCAGACTCCTTTTTACTTACAACTAGTCATCCATAAACTTCTAAGACCTAATTCTAACTCAACCAGACTCTCTTTCCATTACTAATTCCATCACCCTAGGTGTCGAGCTTATAGGATAAGAGCACTAGGGTTTGACTATAGCACTAGAACCTAGGGTGTCCCATTTTTGATGCGCATGTCTAATCACATTTCAATCCCAAATGACCATTTCCTTCTAATTCCTATTATTCATTATGTTGTCCTAACATGAATACTTTTAACCCATGATAAACATATTTGTATACAATCCCATTCAAAGTTAATTTACAAAGGGTTATCAAAGATTACAAAGCAAGAAATAATACAATAAAAACCATTTAGGCAAATTTCCTTATTCACTATATACAGCTATCCAATATAACTACAATCATATTTAAACCCTCAAACCAATCCCTAGTCACCTCAATCACTCTCATTTTGGAATTTCTTCATCCTCATAACACTATTTCATATATCACATTAAGTGGCAGAATTACATATGGCTTGATCCCTCTTTGGAGTATTGGTATGTAGGCAGTGTGCACACATAATGGGTGTGGATACATGTTCAGTGTATCCTACACACACTAACCACCCCCCCTCTTTCCCAAGTTTTATTCAATCATAATGAAGGTATAGGGTTTGATATTAAATAAACTCTACAAGGAGCTCCATTGACATTCAAGATTGAAAATTTCATAGGTAGGCTCACAAAAATAAAATGGATAAAACCTAGAAAACACAAATCTCTATGACTAGTTTGGACAATAGTATAAGGACCTAGACTATAACATAAAACCCCAAAGTGTCTTATTTTTAGCACTCCTATCCTTTTACCAAACAAAATCTAGATCCAGGATCATGATACTATCCCACTCCTACACATTGAGTTTTAGCCTCTATCTCAACTATCTCAATTTAGTTTTAAGATAAGTTATATTTATCCTTATTTATTTCTATTTTTAAAAAGGTTTAAAAGGAATAGTAAAGTATACAAACTATTAATGTGACTATTGTAATATTATCTACTAATTTATTTATTCCAGACCTTTAACTAAATTAGGAATAAGACTCTAATATTCCCAAAATAGTTAAATCATTTGGTAAACTTGACTTACTTCATTTGTGCATAAAAAACCTAAAAACCCTACGGAAAATTTATTCCTAATTTTTCCAATATTTTCTATATTCTTAGTTTCATATTTAAATCAAAAATTCACATTAATTTTTAAAATTCCATAGTTATTTTTTTAAAAATCATTTTCTTCCAAACCTTAGATGCATATACTAGGTCCCTTTGAATCAAGAATTTATCTAATTTTTTTTAATTTTTTACCTGCATATTTAAATAAAAAATTCACATTAAATTTAAAATTTTATAATAATTTTTAAAAAATCATTTTCTTCCAAACCCTAGTTGCATATACTAGGTCCCATTACTTTTGAGGTATCACCTTACATAATTGTGAGCTTCGTATCCTTTTTTATTCATATTCTAATTCACTATTTAAATTATATTTATTTAATCTACTCTTTCATTTTTAATTTTTTTTTTATGCCATATAATCTCCTTGCATCTCTTCCTTTGAGAAGAAGTGCAAGACTTAGTGGTTACCCTCCTAAATTCACCCAAATTCTTTCAACTTGACCATATAACATGGATAAACAACCCACTCAACTTCCTACTATAAATCCTACACATCTAAATTACACCAATTTATATGAGGATAATTATGATATGAGAAATATGAGAATACCAATGATGATACATACACCGATGTTCATGATCTACCACATTAGGTTCTTGATCTACTTCCACATATTTTTGATGTTGATGTTGTCCTCAACAAATACTTGATTCTACAAAGTTTTAGAGAAAGACTCAGGGAACAACCCCGAGATCATACTCTTATCTTACAATCTATCATGGAAATTAAAAAGATAAGCAAGTTGAGTCTTCCATTACTTTAGACCAATTAGTTGTAAATGACACTATAGGGATAATTATCTCCAAAAAACCCTATAGTATCCCAACCTTCCTCTATGCCACCACTAGATACAACTAGTACATCTTTTTCTCCTGATGTGGATACCCTTTTGCAAGAGATATAATATCTTCAATCCAAGGTGCTACATATTGAGAAAGGTGCTTCTAGACCAATGCAGGCTTTGGATACTTTTATTATACTTTATAAACCATTGACATGTCATATTACTTCTACACCCTTGCCACCAAGTTTTATTCAACCCAAGCTCACTCTATATGATGGCAAGGGTGATCTAAAGACATACTTGAGAAATTTTCATGAAGCATGATTGGACTATTTTCCAAATGACGCATTATTAACCAAGATATTTCCATGAAGTGAAAAGGATTATGCTTTACAATGGTTCTATAGTCTACCAAATCAGTTGGTCAATGCATTTAATCCTTTAGCTATTATATTCCTAGCTCATTTCAACATTAACATAGGTAACAAGGATTCTTATACCCAAGTTACACAATAAAAATAAAGGTCAAATGAGCATCTCATAGTTTATGTTCTTCGATATAAAAATACCTTGGATAAAATGACTAGCCCTATGATTAATCAAGAGTTATAAGATCTCTTCAAATAGAGTCTTCTACTAGCTTTACATGAATCAATAATGTTCAAAATATTCTCTACCTTCACTGAATTATGTCATACACTAAAGGAAAGGGAAGTCAAATTGATTTCAATGGGAAAAATTAGTTACACAAGTATATCAGAAACAATAAACAAGGGTAACAACAAATTCCCATACAAATTAAAGGTCAATGACAATAATAATCAAAATCAACCTATAGTTAATGCAGCTTTAGAGTAGGATATTACCCTGGTGGACATAGTTATCAATGGATTCAATGGGCACATATAGAGTTCATTTGGTGAGATTGTAATTCCTCTATAGGTTGGTCCAACACATGTGGCCATACCATTTACTATAGTTCCTAGTGTAGGAGTCTTTCATATGTTGCTTCGTCAACCATGGATTTATAAACTTTGATCAGTACCTTCTATAGTTCATATATGCATGAAATTAATTCACATTAATCAGTTTGTTATAGTTGGTGGAGTTCTATATGAGTTATCAATCTACACTTCAGAGTTATCTTCTACTTTATGGTCACCAGTTTCTTATCATTGTTATATCATGTATCTCATAACATATCACACTTGCAAGGCTCTTTCTTCTAATGGCAATTTTTATAGGGTTTTCACTCCTAAACTTAAAATAGTGGGAAATAAATAGGGGCTTTATCATAGAGATCAAAGCTCTTACTGATCAAAAAATTAGTTTTCATAAGACTCAAAATAGTAATCAAAGATCAAAATAGTAGAACATACCAAAAAAATAATGATGAATATAGAATAGTCATAAGATTTAGCAAAGGAAAATAACACTAGACATGAAAAAAGTGTTGAATAATAAGATGTCCTATTTTTGGCAAAACAAAAAACCTAGATTTTCCAAAAATAGGTAGAAAGGTTAGCTTAGCTATAGTTTTTTAAAAATATAGATTAGTTTAGATTTAACAGTTTTAGTACTATTTTTCTCAAAAGAATTGAAATATACAGGGCATCATGCATGATATGATGGATCTCACTTTTAATTTGAGATTGGGTAGTTATTATAACTTCTAGATCAAAATACATGTTATAGACACTAGTGATTAGGGGAAATGTACATGGCATATTTGTCTTCTTTTCTTTTCAAGTTCAATATATTACCCAAGAATTCTCAGTAATTGCATTCTTTATTCTATCTATAGATGGTTGGAATCATTTTGGAGTGGCTTTCATATAGGCCTAACCTCCACATTCTTGAGTGGCTTCCACATAATCCTAGTTTCTAATTTTTGAGTGGCTTTCATACAAACCTAATCTCCTCCTTTTAGAGTGGCTAAGATTGCCCTAGTTTTTAGTACACATTTAGCTATCCATGCCACATTATCAAACTATATAGTATTCATGGGCTTCAAGATCCGTATCATATGACACATATTCATATTGGTATCAATTCATATCTTCACTTAATGGGTAAAAATGGAGCCAAAGGTCTATGTAGCCTTTGTATTCTTGATCCACCTATTCAAAGGGATTGGACACATATTCTAAACATTGATTTACATATGTATGATTATATAGCTTTACTTAGTGGTTGATAATGGAGCCAAAGGGATATCCTTTACATTATTGAGCCACTCTGAGAGAATTGAGCACTCAGATCAATTTGTGATATTACTTTTGGTACAATACATACCAATCACATATCCATCATCTCTCAGCATCTTAACAAGTTTTTTATTGGTTTGCATACCTAGTGAGGTGTATTTGTTCCTTTCTCTTCCTCTCTCTCTCTCTCTCTCTCTCTCTCTCTCTCTCTCTCTCTCTCTCTCATAACTTTGTATGTTATTATTTTAGATATGGTGCATCTAGTATGAATTGATCTACTCTTTTTTTCTCTTACAAATTTACAGTTCACAAGGTGATCTATCTATCCACACTCATCATCACATAGCTTCATGAGCTTCACCCTTGTAGGTAAGTTTAGGTATGATTTCTACTTTTTCTTTATCCTATTATTTTTCTTGGTTACATCACTACAATAAAATTGAGAAAATTTGGTCATATAAATTATCCAAATTGGTAGCTTGAGTGTGTCTTGTGACACCCAATCTATAATACCTTCTTACATGCTCTCATGACCCTTGTAAACACCTTTTTTCATATAAATGGTCATCTATAGACTTTAGAGACTTGATTCTATCTCATCCAGACTCTATTTCTTGTGTTAATTCTATCCCCCTAGGCCTTGAGCCTATAGGATAAGAGCACTAAGGTTGGAATATAGTGTCAAACCCTAGGGTGTCCCATTTTAGGTTCTCTTGTCCAATCAAATTTTCATCCCAAATGATCATTTCCTTATGATTCTTATTCTTCATTATGTTAGCATAGCATGAATATATTTAACCCATGACCAATATATATCTATAATATCCCATTCAAAGTTAATTTAGAAGGGGTTGACAAATATTACAAAGCAATCAATAATACAAAAAAAACCATTGAATTAAAATTCCCTATTCTTTGTATATATCTAACTAATACAACTACAAGCATATTCAAACCCTCACACTAGACCCTATCCACCTCAATCACTCTTAGTTTGGAATTGGTTCATTTTCATAACACTATTGTATAAATAAAATCAAGTGGGAGAATTTAATATGGCTTGATCACTCTTTAAAGTATTGGTATATAGGCAACATGCCCACACAAGGGGCGTGGATATAGTTTAGTGCATCTTCCACACATACTAACCCACCCTCTTTCTCAAGTTTTATTTAAGCATAATGAAGGTATAGGGTTTGAGATTAAATTATATTTATAAGGAGCTCCATAAACATTCAAGATTCAAAATTTCATAGGTAGGATCACATAAGGACAATAGATAAAACCTAAAAAACTTAGATCTCTATGACTAGTTTAGATAATAGTGGTAGGAATTATACTATAGTATTGGACCTTAAAGTGTCATATTTTCAATGCTCATATCCTTTCATTGAATGAAATATAGATCCAAGATCATGACACTATCCTAGTCCTGTACATCTAGTTTTAGCTTTTGTATTAGTTGTCTTAGTCTAGTTTTAAGCTAAGTTGAATTTCTCCTTATTTATTGTTATTCTTAGAAAGGTTTAAAAGGAACATTAATTTATAAAAATTAGTACTATAATTATTAAAATATTATATATTTATTTATTTATTCTAGACCCTTAACTAAATTAGGAATAAGACTTCAATATTCCCAAAATAGTTAAATAGTTGAGAAATAAGTATTGACAATTGTAATAAGTCTCAAGAAATTTAGGCATATGGTGTCCAAAAACAAAATACATGGTATGGTAAATTATAGAAGTGTAAGAGACTTTCCATTGAATAAATACTTGAATGAGAAAAGATATGTATGGATAACTAAGTTGATGGAGTATGATGTTGAGATCAAGGCTATTAAGCTAATAAAAGGAAGAGGGTTATGTGAACACCTAGAATAAAACCTAAATGAAGATAAAGAGATGGTTTTGGTATTAAAATAAGTTTCTATTATAGCTACAACTTCATCAAATCCAAGTTAGATAAAAGAAATGGTGAGGTTCCTTTAAATAGGTGTGTTCTATGGGTCTAGATCAAGTAAGAAGGAGATGCTTAATATTAAAAAAAATACATTATGTCATTATGGGTGGGTTATTTTTAGGAAATAACTCAATGGAATTACACTAAGATGTGTGGTAATAGGTCAAGTTATTAAAATTTTACAACATTTCCATGATGGACTAGTTGGAGGTCATTTTTCACCTAAAATTCTAGATGAAAAAATAATGAAGGTTGGCTATTATTGGCTTAGGTTATTTAAGGATGCATATGCTTGGGTTAGAAGATTTAAAAAGTGTGAAATTTTTGTAGGTAAAAAAGTATTTTCATCCCTTAATCTTCACCCTATTTAGGTTGAAAAAACATTCATGCAATGGGGAATTAATTTTGGGATGATAAATCCTCCATCTACTGGAGGACATAAATGGGCCCTTATAGCTACCAACTATTTCACAAGGTGGATAGAGTTAGTGGCCCTCAAGGAGGATAATGAAAATTTAGTATTTGACTTCTATGAGAGCCTATTGAAATGTTTTTGGGTGAATTAAATAATAATTTATGATAATGCCATGACTTTTAGTGGTATAAAAATAATGGAATGGGATCTCTAATATGGCATCTACTTAAATACTTCTTCTGATTACTATTGCCAAGGTAATTGGTTATCTAATTCCACTAATAAGAACTTCATCAAAATTATAAATAATAAAATATAAGATAATAAAAGGACTTGGAAAACCATGTTGAAGATAGCCCTATGGGCTGATATGAATGCTCTAAAGATTTCCATTGGTAGCTGACAATATATAATTAACTATGAAAGAGAAGCTAAGATGCCCATTTCACTTGAGTTACCATCTCTTGAGTTAGAACATCATATTGAGATAATGGAGAATGATCCTATGGAGATAATATTGGTATAAATAATGGACATGGAGGAATTAAGAGATCATGTTATGCACAACATAGAATATCACCAAGTATAAGTGAAAAGAAACTTTGACAAGAGATCTATATCAAGAATATATTAGTAAGGAGATAATGTATTGAAGTGGGATGATAATATAGATAATAATAATAATCATGTTGGAAAAAAAATTATCATTGATGTCAAAGGTAATGATGAAGTGGTGATTGATAAAGGATGATATCATGAAGTGAAAAGGTCTTATGTGCTCGATAAGTGATCCATGTGGTTTGAGTTTTATTGATCAATAAAGAATGATATTATAGGTTTGTGATATGTTATAAAGTGTTTTAATATATTTTTGAGATATAGTATTGGTCTTGTAGAAACTCAAGTTGGTTTGATAACAACAAGGCTTTGAGTATGGAATATTTGTTCTGGTGCAACATGGAATAAGCTTGGTAGCTTATTGAGGTAAGAAGCAGGTGACCTATTTGAATATCAAGGGAAGATTTAATAGCATGGAATGAGTGAATATGACATATTTATCATGATGTGATATCATTAAAATAAGGTTTCAAGTGGCTTCAATATCCATGTTTGACTAATGGTTCTAGACCTAATGTGCATAAGGACCTGGTGTGGTCCAAATAAAGGGTTAAAATGAGTTATCAATATTATTGAGAACATGTAGGCATGGAATGAGGTTTGAAAGTTTGTTTCAAAGGTGTTTACCAAGTTTTATTTCTCAATGAGGTAGATAAAGCAACAAACAATGTTGAAAGGTTTTTTATACATGCAAAGAGAAGGTTTTCAAGCCTGAAAAAGAAGTTGAGATGCTCATTGGAATGTGTAGTGTTTTCATGGTGACCTGATCCATTTGGAGTGGTTAGTAAAGGATCCTAATAATCTTCTAGAAGGATTTTGTATAGAAACCATGTCCTCAACTTTATGAACAAATGTTAAGAAGTAAGGAGGTTTTTATGGTTGCAAACCCTCATAGTGAATAAATTAGAATGATGTGAATGGTTTTGGGCTAAATGGATTATTTGATCAATTTTTATGATTGGATGTTGTATAAAACTCCTCTAGTCACCTCCACGTGGTAGTGGTGTGTCAAGGTAGTGAGTATAAGTTACAAAAAAGTAATTATTTTTTAATATTTTATTTCTATAGGTAGGGTTGACTAAGTAAACACATGAAATTTGATGAAAATTAAAGTATAATACTTGTTCTTGATGTCCATGAAGTTATTTTGGATAGAAATAGTTTTTTTTTTATCATTTTGGTTAATCAAAATATCATATCACTAAATCTACAAAGATTGAAAATAATGAAAGAAAATAGGCATAGTGAAAAAGTGATTAGGGAAGAGTTCTAGGTGACTAAGGATGGATCAAAAGATCTAGGATATTTGTTTAATACCTATGCCTCAAATTAGAATTGTTTTTAAGTGTTATTGGTGATCATACATAGGCTAAAAGATGCTTAAAAAGTGACTTATCTATGTAAGTCAAGATAGTAAAGGTGTGTGTCTCACAAAATGATTTATATGTTTCATATTTTCTATTATACATCGATGTATTTTTTTTTTTAGGTGTGATAAGGATATTTAAGGAAATTTTAAATGAATTTTTATGTCAATAAAGTGTCTTCACATGTTTTAGGAATCATGTTCACCATGACTATGTTTTGAGTCAAGATGACTGCTCCAAGTATGCTAAGAGAGATGAAGAGTTTGAGACTCTATGACAAGATTCATTACATACAATGAAATTGTATATGGTGTTTAAAATTTAATTGACTAATAATTTTTTGTGGATGTTATATATACATATTAAGTGGTTGAATCATGAAATCTAAAATGGCTTATCTAGATGTGTATGCACAGTGTGAGAGTGGTCTGAGGGATTGGTCTATTAGTCCAATGATTGATATCAAGAAAAGAGATATAATTGATGAATAATGATATAGAGACATTAGATAAACCATGTATGTGGATTATGTATTATTAAATATTCATTTCTTGTGAGAAACATGAACCTTTTCATTATTATACTTTTGGAGATTATGGGCAATCTGATTGGTTAGTTTGAAGAAATGAGTTTGATGTTATTTAACCTGAGTTGATGGAGCAAATGATAATGGATATGTTTTATAAGCATAAAAGGTTCATAATAATGAATTTTAAGTCATATATTGTCCTTTTTCAAGTTTGGAGAGTTAGTATACTTGATTGTACTTTGATTGTGTTTGACCAAAACTAAATGAGCTTGTTGGAGAGATGGTTTTGGGATCTTAAAGTCAATGTGATGATTTCAAATGGTTTTTTTGATGTTTTTTAGGTCATATATGATTTATTTGTGAAATTTTTTGATTGGGTTATTTTATAAAAGTGATTTTATGATTTATTTATAAAAGATAGACTCATTTTTTTTGTAAGGCCTAAATGGTGAGTAGGCTAAAAGACTTGGTTCAAGTGGTGAGTCAATGTTATAGGTGGAATGGACCTATGTGGGAGTGATAAATGGTATGTCAAAGTAAAATTGTGTGTTGAATCCATTGGTAAATTCAAAAGGTGGTCAAATAAGTTTGAGTGTAACGTGTGGGTGTGAAGGCCTAATTCCTTTAGGTCTCCATTAGGTCTAATAGTTAAATTGGTCTCTATGCACTTGATTAGCCTATGGATAGGTTGTATCATTAATGTAATGTGTATGAGGACTTATTTCAAGTGTAAAATAAGTATGTTAAATATTTTACCTAACCAAAAAGGGTTAGATGAAGAGTATAGATAAAAGCAAGGCCTAATTGTCCTATTTGGACTAGTTGTGGGGATGAAGACTTAATCAAAGAAAATATCTCAATTAAGGAGATGAGGTATGTCACTGAGGACCATCAGAGGGTGAATAATATTAGTAATATATATCTAATCAATTTTATTTAGGTGGACACATAGGTCATTGGACTAATGAGCATAGAAGAGAGATATTGAGAAAGTAAGCCCTAGAGGTTGTTTGAGTGAGAGAAAAGGGCAAAGAGTGTAAGAAAAAAAGAGGTCATCATTAGTTGAATATTTAGAAACAATTGTTCAAGATGATTAGATATCAAAGGTATCCAATTTTTTTCTTGGTTTCTTAGTGGGTTGGAGCCTTCTTGAAAGTTGGAGCTTACCAAAAGAATAGTTGGATTGGTGCCTAACTAGTGTGGGATTGGTACTCCTTGTAGAGTTGGTGCCTCACCAAATGTTTAATATTATAATTATAGGATATTATTCCTTGTGCATGATTTAGTGGGTTTTATCACCAAAGTGGGTTTCCAACATAATATATTATGTTATATTGTGATGTAATTGTGTGATTATTTGCTTATGTATTGATCTCTTATGTATGCTTCATGGAATGGTAAATGTAATAGAATATGCATTATTGAGAAAATGATTCACCCCCTCTCAATAAATAATTCCAATAACTGATATCATAGTTATACCTTTTGTGGAGGATTGATAGCCTATAAGTGATCATAAGTAGCTTAAAGTGTGTTGAGGATAAAGTTCATCTTGTTTATAGTGATAAATAAGTTTGTGAAGATCATGGTTGAGGTCTGCATAGAATTCTACATGATGGTGTCAAAAAGGTTGAAGAAGAAATATTATGTTTAAGCTAAGTCCAATATCAAACCTATTTTTATAGACAAAATAAACTTGAAGACATGTTGAAAGATAGTCCTATTTGTATTAGGTCTCCATGAGACATAATGAGGGTATGAGAGCTAATAGAGCTTTCTAACTAAAAGTTAATGTTTTTTGAATATATATATATATATATATATATATATATATATATATATATATATATATATATATATATATATATATATATATATATATATATATATATATATATATATATATATATATATATATATATATATATATATATATATATATATATATATGGATAATACTCATATAGAATTGAAAAAAACTATATGACAAGGTTTAGTTCATTAATATCAATATGAAAGTGTGCATTTTTACAAGTAAATCTCTATGGAATTTTACTATGTCTCAACATTGATAAACTAGTGTAATTTACTAAGTTGAATGGTGACCTTAGACTCTCAAGGTAATTAATAAAAGTGTGTGATAGTGTTATAAAATTAATATGGAACATGTATATGCTCTTCGAGTAATCATAATTGGTCTCATATTTGAAGAGCTATCTCAAGAGGTGAAAGGTAATGATTTGAGGGTTTCAAGATGAGTTAGGACTACAAACCCTAAGGTATACTATAATAAGGAAAATAATTTCATTAATGTTATTTGGAGATCTGAGTGTTGGATGGAATAAGAGAAAGGTCTCTATCATAGTGTCTATGCTTAAAATTCATGTGTGAGATCAAGATTATATGCAAGAAGCAAGTTTTAGAATAGTGGAATGGGTGAGTTGTAAAATCGTCTATGAGACAATTGTTAGTCTTGTTAAAGTTGTTGTCCTTGAGTTGTAAGGACTAGAGTTGTTCTGAGAGTGATGTTTTCATTCTATATGTACCTTGAAAGTGAGATTCAAAGTTCTATATGTGATGTTTTTCCTATAGCATATCAAGATGCTAGTGATTTCAATGAATAAATTTTTTATGGTGTTCTTCAAGGTTGTATCATGAGTTTAAAAATTCCACAAATGATATGATGACCTCATAAGGTCATAAAAGGACAAGTTGACTTGTCGAAAGTTTTATGAATATATTCAAAGGTTTGAAGGTGATTGAAGTTTTAAGTTTCTCATTCAGAATATTGATTGTGTGTAGACAAAATTTGAATAATGTTGTATGTAGGTTAGATTATTATTTATTTCCATAAATATGAGATGCCCAATGAGAATAATTATGATATTAGTATCATGTATTTATTGTGATTATCTTATGTATGCCCTGAAAGTAAGTAAAAAAGTCCTACAAATGTGAATTTGTCTTATAACTTTATAAAGTATCTATTGATATTGAAGGAGAATGTTGTGATGTTCTTTGAGGTGGTGTAATTCATTATAAGTTCCTAATTGATGTTTTTGACCTCATAAGGTCATATTGGAAACATATGAAAATGATAGATTAAGGTATCTTGTTGTTGAAGCTTCACAATTTTCTTATAAGCTAGGAGAATGCAATAGTGATCTTAAAGGTTATAGTGTTCTAGATACATCAAGATGACTTCATAAGGTCATAAATAATGTGATGTCATGTTGTTGATGTCATCTAAGGTTATTAGTTGTTCTGAGTTTCTTGATAGGATTATGAGTTTGCCTATTTTAGAGAATGTTGTTTCAAAATTTGCCTTTGAATTTGTACCTTGTAGATGCGATGTTTTAAAAAGGGAGAATGATCTAAGGATCATTGAATTCTTGTTGATTTTATGAGGAGTTACTTTGACATGTTATGAAGTTTTTAAAGCTTGATTGAGGTCATATAATTAATCTAAGATGACATAAGTAAGCAAGAAGGAATGGATCCATGTTGATTAAGGTCTATATGAGACCTATTGGTAACATGATGGAAATATAGGCCATTATGTCTCATTTTTGGTTCATTAAGGATACTTGTTGAATATGACTTTTTCTAGATGAAGCATGGAGTTAGGGGGAGATAAATTATATAGTTTGAAAGGATTGAAGATATGTGCATGATGTAAGGGGGAACATATGTGAGATGTTCTATTCATGATGGAGATATAGAGAAACTTGCTACTTATGTGAGCTCAAGAGACAAATAAATAAAATTTGATATGATGATTTGATAAAACCATGTCATAATTTTTAAAATGAATTGAATATTAATGCATGAGCAAAGGGATCTTGTGATCCCTATAATCAAATAGGTCCAAGGATTAGGTAACAAAGAGTGTGTGAGAATCTAAATACAAGCTACCAAATAAAGGAACAATAAGGTACAAGTTTTTTGCATGAATAAGATGATAAAGATGTATACGTCAAAGTGGGAGAGATTATTCATACATATGTATGAAAGGAAGGTGAATACATTGAGCACCTATGATATATGTGAATACATGCATGATATTAAGGGGAGATTAATGGTTGTTTAGTCCACTTTTTAATTAATGAAAAAGGGGGAAAAGGAGAAAAAGAGGTTTCCATCAATGAAAAAAGGGATTTTTTTGGAAAAAGTGTTTTCATTGATGTAAAATGTAATGATAGAGTTGTGATTGATAAAGGATGATATCATGAAATGATAAGAAGGCCTTGTGTGCTTGATAAGTGATCCATGTGTTTTGAATTCTCTTGATAAATAGATAATGATATGATAGGATTGTGAGATGTTATTAGGTGTTTTAAAATGCCTTGTGAGCTATGAGTGGTTTTATAGAAGCTCAAGGTGGTTTGGTAAGAAGAAGGCTTTGAGCATGTAATGTCCATTCTAGTGCAAGAAGGAACCAACTTGGTAGCTTGTTGAGGCAAGAAGCATGTGACCTATGTGAACATGGAGGAAATATTTAATAGAATGTAATGAGCGAATATGAGATGTTTATGATGATGTGAGATAATTAAAATAAGGTTCCAAGTGCTTTCAATATCCAAGTTTGATTGATGGTTCTAGACGTAATCTGCATAGAGACCTAGTGTGGTCCAAATGAAGGGTAAAAATTATTTTTAAACGTGGTTGAGAACATGTAGTAATGGAATGAGATTTTAAAATATGTTTCAAAAGTGTTAACCAATTCTTATTTCATGAGGAGGAAGACAAAGCAATAAATAACATTGGAAAGTTTCCTATGCATTTAAATAAAAGGTTTCCAAGCTTGAGAAGGAAGTTGAGATGCTCATTAGCATGTGTAGAGTGTTAATGGTGACATGATCCATTTGTATTATTTGGGTAAGGATCTTAAGAATATTCCACAATAATTTTATTGAGAAACCAAGTCTTTAGCTTTATGAATAGATGTTAAGAAGTTAAGGAGGTTTTTGTACTTGTAAACCCTCATAGTGAAGTGATTGGAAATATGTGAATGGTTTTGGCCCAAAATGGATTTTTTGATCAATTTTTATGATTATATGTTCTATAAAACTCCTCCAAACACCTCCAAGTGGTAGTGGTGTGTTAGGGCAATGAGTAGAAGGTACAAAAAAGTGATTATTTCTAAATATTTTATTACTATAGGCAGGGTTGACTAAGTCAATACATGCAATTTGATGAAGTTTAAGTCCAAGATTTATTATTTATGTACAAGAAGTTAGTTTTGATAGAAATAGTAGAACCAGGCTCTATTTCAATAATTTTGGTCAGTCAAAATATCCCATTGATAAATCTACAAAGATTGAAAACAGTGAATGAAACTAAGGAGAGTGAAAAAGTGATTATAGAAGAGTTCTAGGTGACTAGGGATGGATAAAATGATTTTAGGTATTTTATAAATATAAATTACTCATTTTACCTTGGTTTTTAAGTATTTTTGGTGATCATACATAGGATAAAAGATACTCATAATGTGACTTATATGTGTAAGTTAAGACAATGAAGTTGTGTGTCTCATAGAATGATCTATATATTACATATTTGTTATTATATATCTACTTATTAGTATTTTTAGATGTTATAAGGATGCTTAAGGACATTTTAAATTCATTTGGAAGTCAATAAAATTTCTACACAAGTTTTAGGAATCATGTTCAGCATGACTGTGTTTTGAGTCAAGATGATTACTCCAAGTATGTTAAGAGAGATGAAAAGTTTGAGACTCTATGACAAGATTAAATGAATAAAATAAAATTTTATATTGTTTTTAACATTTAATTAGACTATTCATTATTTTTTTAGGCTAAGGAGATAGATTAAGTGGTTGAATCATGAAATTTAAAAAGGCTTATCTAGTTGTGTATGTACAATGTGAGAGTGGTTTGAGGGATTAGTCTATTATACCAATGATTGATGTCAAGAAAAGAAATATAATTGATGAATACTGACCTAGATACATTATAGGAACCAATTATGTGGATTATATATTATGAAATTTCCATTTCTAGTGATAAACATGGACTTGTTCATGATTGTACTTTTAGAGGTTACAAGCAGTCTAATTGGTCAGTTTGAAGAAGTGAGTTTGATGTTATTTGACATGAGTTGAAGAAAAAAATTAGTATGGATATGTTTTATAAGTCTTAAAGGTTAATAATAATGCATTTTAAGTCATATATTTTCCTTTTTTAATTTTGGAGAGTCAAGATGCTTGCTTTTACTTTGACTGTGTTTGACCAAAACTGAGTGAGCCTATTATAGAGGTGGTTTTAGGATTTTAAAGCCTATGTGATGATGTAAAATGGATTTTTTGATATTTTATAGGTCATTTAGGATTGATTAAATTTTTTTTTTGAATGTGTTATTTTATGAAATTGATTGTATTCTTCAATTATTTTTGTGTTTTAAGGCTTAAATAACAAGTAGACTAAAAGGTTTGGTTTAAGTGGTGAGTTAGAGTTCTAGGTCGCATAGACCTATGTGGGAGTGACAAATGGTGTATTGGAGTCAGGTTTGATGTGTTTCATCTGTTTGTGAAGGAAAAATTTGTTCAAATAAGTTTAAGTGTAATGTTTGGGTGTGAAGGCCTAATTTCTTTAGGTCTCCATTAGGCCTAATAGTGAAATTGGTATCTATGGACTATAGAAAACCTACGGAGAAGTTGTATCATTCATGTAACGTGTGTTAGGACCTATTTAAATGTTAAAACAAGTATTTTAAATATATTATATGACCAAAATGGGTTATAATAAGAGTATAATATAAAAGTAAGGCCTAATTGGCCTATTTGGACTGGTTATGGGAATGAGGACTTAAGTGAATAAATGAACTCAATTAAGGAGATAAAGTAAGTCATTGAGGAACATAAAAGGGTTAAGCGTATAGATAATGTATATTTTATCAATTTGATGTAGGTGGACACACATGTCATTGGTCCTAATGAGCCTAAAAGAGGTATATTGAGCGAGTAAGCCCTAAAGGCTGTTTGAGTGAGAGAGAAGGGGAAAGAGTGGAAATAAAGGATGTCATAACTAGTTAAATAATAAAAAACAAGTATTAAATATAATTATAGATCAAAGGTATATTATTTTGTGCTCGGTTACCTAGGGGGTTGGAGTTTCCTTGGAAGTTGGATGTTGCTAAAGGACTAGTTGGGTTGGTTCTCAACTAGTGAGGGGTTAGTGTTCATTGTGGGGTTTGTACCTCACTAAATGTTGAATATTGTCATTATATGATAGTATTCAATGTGTATTTTTCAATGGGTTTTATCCCCTAAGATGGTTTCCCACAAAATATATTATGTTATCTTGTGATGTACTTATGTGATTATTTGCTTATGTATTGATCTCTTATGTATGCTTCATGGAATGGTAAAAAAATTTAAATATGCATTATCAAGAAAATGATTCTACCCCCCTCTCAAGTAGGTTCACCCCTCCCCCCACCCCCTCGTCCCCCCTACCTACCCCCTTATACAAAGTTTTATGAATTTTAGAGTGGACCTTATGTTATCATTGCTTGCAAAGAATACAATGCCTTTCAAATTTTAAGACTCAATGTATGAGAATTGATTATCGTAGTCAATGGGATAAACTTGAATATATTATATTGAGGTAATTTTTACAACTTTGTACATATTAGAGTAGGTCTTTTTTGTTACCTAAGTTCTCATGCACAAGTGTGTGTCTTGTTTTCTTTGTGTTCATCCTTCTTCCAAGTGTCTTGTGACACATGAGTGTTGTGATGGTTTTGTTTGTGTTCATCAAGTTCAGTTGGTTTCAAGATGGTTTTCAAGTCTTTTTCTTAGCCATGGTTCCATATCCTAATGAATTTATAAGCCAATATTCTAGATTCATAGTCAATCATGCATTCCCAAGAGGTCACCAAAGATGTTAGCCAAATTTTGTCTACCATAAATTAGGTTCATTATAAACTTGACTTGTCATGTTTTATGACCTTGTTCATAGTCATTATATGAATTTTGGGTTATTTAAATGGTCTGTTTAAAGTCTTATTAGCAAATATTAAGTTTATTTTGACAATAATAAGGTAATGTTTATATTTTTCTTATGTTATTCTAGTCATAGGGTGAATAGGAAAAGATGGATTCAAATGATGTCAAAGGTCTAAAAGTGTCTCTCAAATTCATATCATGATTTGACCACATTGTATGAACATCTTACATTTACTTGGAGAAGTTAAGGTTTTGTTGATGATCAACATTCCCCTATTCTCAAAATGGGGACCCTCCTTTCTTCAATTTTCAAAATTACACAAGATGCTAAGCATAGTAAATCATATAACTACATCGAGAATTTATTTGATTTACCAATACTTGTGTTTCTATTTTTTTGGGTGGATAATTCATTTTACAATAATGATTGATACTTAGAAATATTCAAATTATTATAATTTTTTTTCAAGTTTAATGTAGTAAATATTTATTGACCATGGATGGTTAAATGATGTGTAGATAAGATTTTTATAAATAAGTATTACCTATATCTCTAATAAACATAAACATGACAAACTTCATTAGACTTTATTAAACTAACATTATGTTGTGTTTAAGGAAATTTTTTGAAAAATTATACCTTAAGTTTATTTAAATTTTCCAAAGATGGGAAATGACATTTTCAAGGAGCTAACTTCATTTCTTGCTTGACCTTACAAGACATAAAATTAAAGTTGAATTTTATGAAACCTCACAAATTTTAGACTAAAGCCTAAAGGTATAGATTTCCACCTCATTGGGACCCACAATGACTTAAGGATTCATCATTCCCATGCAAGACACCTAGATCAAATCTACCAAGTCTATGAGATACATGACATCATCTAGAGGGATTATGAGAATCTAGCCATTAAAATTCAAATCTTGGGGATACATGTCAATATCTTAACCCCCATGAGTGATCCCATCCAATCCAAGCCACCACACATCCTACCATAATACATAAGCCTACAAGATGTCATTTCATATCTCAATAATAACCAACTAGACCTAAGCAGCCTTTTGAGGTGACATGTGTTCCCTTTGGGTTCATCCAAGGTCACCACATGTTTATGTCATGTTGCATCCATTCAAATCTAGTGAGAGATCATAAGGCAAACACATAGCTACATCTAAGCTATTTAATCAATGTTTGATGATATACATATATTTGAGATGCCTTTTAAGAATGACACTTTGAAGAAGAATAAATAAAAACCCATAAGAATGATGCATATCCCTTTTAGACCCATACCATGATGTCGCATGTCATTCCTACATTATTTCTATCGAAGATACATTAAATAACCTCTAAGAGGGATGAATTTCTACACTTGAGACACTCTATCAACACCAAGTTATTGATACTTGTCTAACATCCTTTTAAGAGAGACACCTAGCAAGGAAAGATATGATTACCCATGAGAGTAACACATTGCATTCTCATGATAATCAAAATTAAAAGTACCACCTGAGAGCTTGTTATGAATTTAAATATGCCATGTGTTGAGATATATATGAGTCTTCATGGAAAGATTCATCTTGAGAGTCTGCAAGGCATTTAAACAGTGCCACATGTTTAGATTTCAAGCCAATAAGGTACATTAATCATATTAATGCCATGTAAGTACTTAGATAGATTTGAGGTGTCAACCACATGTCAAAAGGTGGTAATATTTAACTTTAAATCTAAAATTGATGTCAAATCAACTTCAAATTAAAGTTAAATGAATTCTTGGTGTAATTAAATGCTAAAAGCAATAGTTTGAAGATTCTTTCAAATATATTCAAGGTTGACAAGCTTTCCATTAATATGGTATGAACTAGGATCACCATCAACATTGCATTAATTAGAGTGATCATTCAAAATGCTACACAATGAAGTCTATTGTTATTTGCATTTCAAATATATATACACATTTGTTTTCTCTATTATCTATTCTCTCATAATTTGGCAAAGTTCAATTCATTAGAAATTTTCACTCTTGACAACCATTATTGGATCTTGAAAATTACATAAGGATATAAGGAGACATTGATTAATACCTATAATATCACAAAAATTGGTCCAAATAGGTCCTTCTACTCTAGGTAAGAGCAGTTTATTTCAAAATGATGACTTTTATTTCAAAAGTTACTTTAGTCATCTTCAAATATATTGAATTAATTCGTGAGGCCATAACATATGGTGACCTACATTGTAGTAGCATATATTTTAATGTAGAAGAAACTAGGTTTTTTATGAGGATGAAATATTGCCTCATGTAATCCAACTAGCATCAGATATCCTTACTATTAATATAATAAGTCTCGATAAGGCCACAACTAAACCAAAGGTCATACCATGAACTAACCTAGTTTACACTATTTTGAGATGTCAAAATATGAAGATGGGATGATTAAATCAATGTCCCAAGGGATCCCTATTGATTTTATAGCAAGACCAAGCTTCATGAAATACTATGACTTTCCTTCTCTATAGATAGAGTATAACCAAGTCATCATTAATATTTGGTATGAAGTGCACTCCCTAGAGAAAGTCTTACCTTCATGGGTGACTGACCCAATGGGAGATATTCTCATGGATGATCAAGGAAACTTGCTCATCCAATAATGTAGATAATGAGTCAAAATTATCCTCACCCTCTTAAATATAATATTTGATAGTACACACATTTCTTATATTGAAATAAGGACTATCCCATTGCTTTAAATAATCTTAGAAGACTAGTAAACTCCCCTACTTGGGGAAATTATTATAAATAATAAGACACTTATGATAATGGTGCACCATTCTTTATGATGATTTAATTATTAGATGCAATCTATGTAACTAATCAACTAGGTTAAAACTCATGGTCTCTTGAGCATCCAAAAACCATGCCTCAACTCCTTTCTATAATGCATATTCATAGATTTAGATGTAACATAAGAGTGATTGCATAAGAGTTCTACCTAGTGGTTTACTGATTGATTAATATATATGACATATATAGGGATCCCCCTAAATTTATAAAAATGTTGAGAGACATGGGTAGCTACTAGTTATGCCCAAATTGCATGGTTATTAGAATAGAAGGAGTGATGGTGGCCCCTCTTAAACTACCATGTTTTATGCTAATAAATCTAGATGAAGAAGAAATGGTCTATCAACTTCTACATGGAGTTGATGGAATCTTTAAGTATAAGAATAAAATGATCCAAGGTTCCTTACAAATTGGGGAGGACTAGAATTTCCAAATGGCATGCCATTTTTATATCTACTAGGCATATGGATTTGTACCTATTGCCTAAACATGATTTAAAACAATGGGATCCTAATAATGTCATTACCAAGCATATATTTAAATTGAATAAATATTTAGAAATATAATACAAGCATCAATAATAAGTCCATGAGTGGATATATAGAGATGCTCTAAATGATGAGGTCATACTTTACAATGCATAAATGAAGAACACTAAATTGGAGATGAGACTAGATAGGGAGAAGAAAATGGAGCATATTGTTAAGTCTCAACCACCACTAACATGTGGTAGCATGTTTGATGCTAACTATGAGGAAGGGAAAGATGAATAAAATGAAGATAGTGTTCCTCTTGTTAGGAATATGCCAAATGGACCTGCATAACTTATCATTTCAAGCATTCAGGAAATACCTCCAAGATTTGATCAAGGAGGATCTAACAGTAAGCCTAACCCTTACCAAAGGCCCATAATAATATCTACATCTACCATGGGAACCATTAGGGAAATCCTAGGTCAACCTAACCTTGCTACTATTGACATTGAAGAATTAAAACAAGGCATTGATCTCTCCATGGAAGAAGTGTGGGTATTGGTTAATAGAAACTTTGAGAAGGTCTACTAGAAGAAAAGGGAGACTAAGACCACTATGAGAGGAGTAGTAACCCCTCCAATAGATTCAAAATAAACCTATCCCTTTTTAATAATTGATCCATTTACTATTGTTTCTACCACTAACACACCTCAAGCTACCTTTGGAACATATGCACCAAATGTAAGTACCTCACTACTACATTATTTCCCAATTGTGAGTGCATATCAAACTACCTCGAATTCTACATTTTCTCTTCTTACCACTACTCAATATTTAGTTGATAATATCCTAAGAAAATATAATGGTTCCTTAGGATTTACCATCCCACATTTAATTTATCATGCCACTATAAATATTACATGTTCATCATGCATTGGTGTTATCCAAACTATTAGTTATACTCAAGTAACAATAACTAGTGCATAACTTGTTATTGGTTCCCCTACATTAGCAAGGCCATTAAGACCAATTTAAAATCTTTTCACCTTTCCAAATCCACCTTTGACTACATCCCCATTAAATATTGATATAACTATAAAGGTGAGTGTGCCCCCAAAATTACTTTTATTTATTCTAAATATGGGCACTATCAAAGTTTCATTTGGCACAGTTGGGCAGATAAATCCAACACACTTTCCACAAATTCCTTTTGTATCTCTAACCTCTACCTTATCTCAATCACCTCCATTGTGAAATTCCCCAACTTAACCACCTCCAAAAAATATACTACCTACTATTATCCCAAATTGGGTCAAAGATATTATACTAGTAGCAAGACAAGAGAGACTTTAGGTAGTCCTCTTTGCACCACAGATTGGAATGAAATTTTATGTTGTTATATGTAAAATGAAAAGAGTGGTGAGGAGGTAGGTTGAGTATCCATAGTATATCTCAATTGTGGCTCATGAAAGTGAAGAGTCCCTCTTTGTTTCAACAAAAAAGGGAAAACTTAGCATAGGTGAAGTCAGTGAGTATGTAGAAGGCCATGTGAACATGGTTTAAGCCAATTCATAATCCATAGTGGCCTTAATAAAAGGTATGCAATAGGAGATGAAGAGATTGAGGGGAAAATCATTGCCTATAGTGCTAGAGAACACCATATTCTAAATAATAAATTTATTCATCAATGTTTTCAATTTATATAAGGTCATGAAGAGAAGGCAAGAAGATGGGACTCTATGGTTTAATGTGGTCATTAATTATGACCAAAAACTCACACTCTATGATGTGAAATTGGAAAACTTGGCTAGATTTATAAGGAATAAAAAGTTCTCAGACTTTTAGATATTACCACTTGAAGACATTATCCCAAGATAAACTATAATAGTGAATAGAAGGATAATACTAAAGAAATGGTTGGTATAAGTTAATGATGTAAATTCATTATTAAAAAATTAGAGTTCAATATTTACCTATTTCTAATTATTGTTATGGTCACTAGGGTGACCAAACCTGATGATAGCTTCATGGATGACTAGGAATTCATGGCTCAATGAAGGTATTTGTTGTAAAATTCCAATAAGACATAGCCAATACCAAGACTTCCACTAAAGTGATGAACATTATGGATTTTTTCAACCAAAGGTTAGAGAGGGCCAAGTCTATTAAAGAAGCACTGAGGCTTGTAATTGTAAAATATTGTAGGCTTATTCAAGAAATGCCTGACCTATTTTGACCTATAATCTTAGAGTTTGGTCAAATTGACTAGGAATTCTTAGCATGCATTGAATTTTAGATAAGGGATGAGTAAAACAAACACAGGTTGTAATAGTGAGCTATCACAACCTCCTCCAAGACCTTGAGGAATATTTTGCTCTGTTTTGTAAATTTAAATTTGTAATATTCCATTGTAATATATGGTATTTTAGTTATTATTTAAAAGCTAAAATCCACTTGGCTATATTTGGGAATATTTTATTGGGCCCACTTAAACTTGTATGGACATTTTGAAGCCTATATATAGGGTTATTCCACCTCATTATAAGGAGAATATGAATAATTGTTATAAAATTAATGCAAAAGAGCTAAGAAATAGTGAGATTGTCTAAATTCTTTGTTGTGAGTTTTATAGTTTCTACTTATCATCTTTAAAATAAATAATGGTTTCATTTCTACTGAATAATCTTGTAATAATGTCAATATATTCATATTTTGGTTTGAGTTTAACACTAGGCTAAAAAATCTACTGGTCTATGTGATCTATTTTATATTATTTGTGGCTAAATGTGCTTATGAAATTTGATGTGAATAAGTAACTTTCATACAACATACACTTTTAGATATATGCATCTCCTTTCCTTTGAAGTCTAAACTACATTCATTTGGCTTTGAATATTACACTAGGGTTGGTGAATGCTAGTTTTACATGTTTTTGTCATAGAAATTAGAAGAGTTGACACCTTTAACCATCTAAAGCAAACTCTCTTTTCTACCTTACCCTGGTTACCTTTGGATGTACCTCATGAGTCAATTTATTTTAGCTCATTATATAAATATTAATGGTTTATTTGATCCTTGGGAAATAATTGGCAAACCTTAGATCAATTTCACAAAGATTAGTAAGAAATAAGGTGTCACTATGTATAATCTATTGTCCCTACAACATGATATGCTCACAAACATACAAGTGGTGGCCATATCTCCATTATTTTTCTATTTTTAGTATTATTTGTGTAAACAACTCAATCCTTGAGTTTTTCACAGCTTACAATTGAGTTTATTACTTTCCTCTCATTCCCTAGTGACATAGGGAGCACATTAAGTGCATCAACAAGAAGGGAAATGTTGACACTAAAAGGAGGGCCCCTGTGCATTTAATTTCATTCATCTTGGTGAAATTTTAGTGTACATTAAATATATGCATAATTCTTTAAAAGTACACAAATATTATTCAAAACACTAAAGATCTACATACTTTGTATGAATATTTGCATTCTTTGAAGGATTTCATCAAAGTTAGTGTTCATTTATGTAAATTTGGTAGATAATCTATATATTTTTCTAAATTTATGAAAATATAGGTGAAATTCCCCATTCTTTAGGAATATTAAAGGTTGTTTTAATCATCTTTGTAAATGTTTACAAAAATTTGGTAAATAATCTACATATTTGTAAAAATTTGTGAAAAGGTCAATCACTGAGACCTTTCCTATAATGAATATAGACATTTAAGATCATAATTACTCTAATTCACTTGGGATTGAGTAAAATTTTGAGTATCTTTATACTGAAAGATATTTTGAAATACTCAAATTCTCATAGATTATTAAATTGGGCATATAAATGCTTTGGAATGCTGGTCTAACACCAATCTTTGTAGGCTAATGTGTGAAACTAAAAATATTTGTGTAGGTATTGAAAAATATAAGGATTCAAGGCTTGAATCCTTAAAGATCAATTTAAATCTATTTGATCTAACTTTTAAAGGCTTTTCCATAAGAAGTTAACATATATTTATAATATTTTACACTTATGAATCTATCTTTGATGTTCTTCTACTCTCTAGTTATTAGTACCTATTCTACTTCTTAGAGTTACCTAAGATTAGAACCCGATCTTGATTTAAACCTAGGGTCCCTTTAACATACCTATAAATTCAAAGGAAGGCAAGAGTAGACAAAGGTAAACATATGAAGTCTAGGATCTAGCTAAATTCCCCATCTAACAAAAATTTCCCACCCCTCTTTCTAATCATGGGATGGTTAGCTTGCTCATCCATCGATATCCCTAGAGATATGCATGATCTACCAAGGAACATAGAAACATATTTTCCTCTCTTCACCCCCACTAGTAGGGTAACTGCTGAAGAGCATATAAAGTCATTTAAAGCATCTTTGAGGTTGTTTAATGTGATTCATGATTACATGGCTTACCACATTTTTAATTTACATTTTGAGATGTAGTTGTTGATTGATTCCTCAACTTACTATAATATTCCATCATGGTATGGGATCAATTCAAATGATACTTTTATTTTCCAATTTGGTAGACTGGTAAGCCTGGGAGTTGTGTATCAATAGTTCACCACCCTCAAAAGGGACATAAAGGAACCAATTAGAAAAAACAATGCAATGTTCTAAAATATGTATAGTCTGACATCCCCACCCTACATACCAATATATAATTTGGATTTACAAATATAGAAAAATTCCTTAAACTTGATGACAACTATCTTCCTGAGAAGATCCTTGAATATTAACACATTGCCTTTAGCATATGCTAAAGCCATCCATATTGATGAGAAAATGCACCTATAAGGGAATCTTACCTTTGACATAGCAAAAAATGGCCCAATACTACCTACTCTAGATGGCATACCCATCATAAATCAAAACCTACCTACATTAAACTAAGTGCCAATAATTAACCAATTACCATTGATCCATGTTGCACCCAACCAATAGCTAGGATTCTTCAACCAAATGAATGTTGGAGAACATCTTGAGAATAATATTAGTCAAGCACTGGTGCCCATATATAAAACCAACATTCAAACTATGACCCAAAGTAAGAACTCAAAGCCTCCAA
Organism: Torreya grandis; assembly: GCA_037957365.1. NCBI lineage: Eukaryota > Viridiplantae > Streptophyta > Pinopsida > Cupressales > Taxaceae > Torreya > Torreya grandis. Next base: position 1,746,417 of record JARHVA010002365.1, read on the forward strand.
ATAAGGAATTAGATTCAATATAGATAACTATTTAGAAACTTGCTAATGATTTCTTAGATCTCAATAAACAAATGGCTAATACTGATGAGATTTCCAATATAAATTTCTACTTTTAGAGATATAATATACCATTCCATAGGTTTAATAATAATAGTGATCCCCCTTGAACAAACTACCTATAAATTAATATTTTCAAGTAGCCATGCCCAACTGGTACCAAGTACACAATACCACCAAACATGGAGAAATAGATTGCATTGAATTCTACCATTTATTTAAATTCATTCAAAGCTAAATGGAGGGGTTTAAGATGAATCCTATAGATCCAAAAACAACCTTCATGGTTAAGACCTATGGCTTTCCTAGTCAAGATGAAAATGAGCCTAAAGACATTGTTGAGGAGGTGCATACTTTCCAAAAATACTAGAGGATCAACTATGATTTGAGATGTAAAGGTTAGAACCCACCTCTAAAAATCTCCACCCCACCTAATAAGATAGATACACCTCATGATGGTAGGACAAACAATGATCCTCCACCCCCTAAAGGTAAGAAAAGTTGGCCAATAACAAAATATCCCTGCATAACATCTAAGGGTAGATATAACATAATGGAAGATATAAAAAAGTTCAAGGCAAACATAATATTGCATGAACTCACTCAAATCACTAAACAATGTGATTTGGTATTGAAATCATTGAATGAAAAGCCAAGCTCCAACAAAACTAAAATGGCTCATGTAAATGTGGTAATGTATAAGAGTAAGCATGAAGTTCCACCATTTTTATTGATTGTAAAGATTTTTTATAAGAATATTCATAATTTATTGCTAGATTTTGGTGCTTTAGATAACATTATGCCTTTAAGAATATATGAAAAATTGGGATTAAACCCAGTCAAATTATAAAAAGTAGTGATGCAATTGGACAAATCAAGAGAGAAAATGGTGGGTGAATTATTAAATATTCACATGTATTTCGATCATAAACCTTGAATCTAGTAGTTCATCAACATTTAAGTCATTTACATACCTTAGGATTATGGATTGTTATTAAGTCATGATTGGACTAAATCCTTGAATGGATATATGTCCAATAAGTGCTCCCATATTTGGTTACCTTTGAATAAGACTCCCAATTAAATCAAGATTGATTAGGATCCAGAATTGAAATACATGATCACTAAATATAATGCCAAGAACTAAAAGGTAAATCAACAATCCTCTAAATTAGGTTTTTACACTTTGGAAACCACTAATGTTATTATAGATGACAAACTAGAAGAAGAAAACAAAGGTTTATAAACATTTCACTTTGATGCTTCATGAGCTAAGTAAGGTTGTGGTATTGGAATTATTTTGACAAACTCCAAAGGAAAATAGTATCTAGCTTATTATAGATTACAGTCCACTTGTACTAATAATTTAGTAGAGTATGAAGTTCTAATTTTAGGAATTCAATTTACAATCAACTATAAGGTAAAATAACTATTAATATATGTTGATTCATAATTAGTTATTCATCAATTTAGGAATAGATATTAGTGCAAGCTTTCCTATTTAAGAAATTACAAATTTAAAGATTGGGATTTAATTGAGTATTTTAACTCATTTAATATTGTTTCACTCACCAAGGATCAAAACCAATTATTAGATGCTCTAGATTCAACAATAGCAAACCTAGTGCCTCTAGAGATTTTAAACTTGCAAGACTTTACTATGGAAATAATTTCATGCCCCTTTGTGCTAGACAATATTAATCATTTCCAAGTTTTCATTGATGATAAGTACATAATTGACTTCATATTTAACTTTGGTGTATTCTAATCCCACATTATTGATGAATGGGATGAAAGTTCTATAAAAAAATTTAAAGGACAAAGAAGAAGGAGTAATCTAACTCAAGGAGAACTAAATCCCCAAGGGCATGATCTCGTTGGAAAGGATGTTTAACCTAGATAAAGAAAGAACTAAATATAAACAACCCAAGGTGAGTAGAAAAGATTATAATCAAGTCAACTTGGGGAAGCCTAAGAATGAGAAAAGTGTTAGCTTTGGTTTAGTCTGCATTGATGAAGAGCTAAAGGAAGTTGTTTTCATTTTAACTAAGTTCAAAGTTGTCAATCCTTGGTCATATGATGATCTTTATATACTCACAATATCCCCTTGAAAGAGGACTACATACCCTTTAGGAAAAGATAGAGGCCAATAAATATAGTGTTGGAACCACTAATTTATAAGGAAGTGAATAAATTGATAGATGCAAGGATAATCTTCCCCATACAACACTCGACATGGGTTTCAAATCTTGTGCTAATTTAAAATAAAAATAGAGAAATTAGACTCTATGTTGATTTTAGAAACTTTAACATATCCTTAGATAAGGACAATTATCCCTTACCATCCTTGGATGGGGTCATTAAGTTGGTGACTGGGTCTGGAATGATGTCATTCCTTGACATTTTTTAAGGCTACATCCAAGTCCTAGAAAATAAGAATGATAGAATGAAAACTACCTTCACCACCAAATGGGAAATGCTTGCATACAAATGGATGCTAATCAAATTCATCAAAACAAGAGAAAATTTCCAACGAGTAATGGATAATTCATTCCAAATATTAAATGGTAAGTGAATCATTATTTAATGGATGATCTAACAATCTTTTCTAAAAATAGAGGTGATCGCATGATGCATTTAGAACAAGTGTAAGAGGTATGGCATATCTTTAAACCCCAATAAAAATATCTTCTATGTAATTGAAGGAAAAAATTTATGACATGTAATCACCCAGGAAGGTATGACTATTAACCCTAATAGGATGAATGCAATTTCAAAGGTAGAAATTCCTAACAACAAAAAATAGTTTAAATATTTATTTGGCAAGATTAATTTTGTAATAAAATTTATCTCTAGTTTTGCAGAGATCATAAGACCACTCAAAATGATGTTAAATAAATATGGAAAGATAGAATTGATTATTGAATCAAAGAAGGCATTTCAAGACGTTAATGATGTTATTGTTTAAACTTTTCTTTTGATAAGTCTTGATTTTAGCAAAGACTTCTATCTATATTATTTTACTTTTGATCACACTATTACCACAATCTTGACATAGAAAGAGGATGACAAAGAGCACCCTATATCATTCATGAGCACCAACTTGATGAATTTGGAACTTAACTATTTTATTTTGGATAAACAATCCTATGCCCTGATAAAGGTTGTCAAGAAGCTTAGATACTACATCTTGAGGAACAAAACATATGACATAGTGTCCAATTTGGATGTCAAATTTATGATGCAACAAAATAAACATGGAAAACAAAGAGGTAAGTGGATGAACAAACTCCAAGAATATTATATATAAATAAAATCTTCTAAGTTGGTTACAGGCCAAGGTCTAATCCATCATATTACAAAATATTGATCCATGCATTGAAATTTCACAATTTGAATTAAGTAAAGTGTCTAATGGTGATTGGTACAAGGATATTATCCACTACTTGTTTCATGGAGTGTGTCACCCATACCTTAAAATGGAGTATAAAAGGACCCTTAGGTTGAGATACTCCCACTTTATGGTTAAAAGGGGAGTCCTTTATAGGAAAAATTATGAGGGGATCTATCTAAGATGTGTTTTTGGAGCTAAATCCATAGAAATCATGAATTATTTCCATGATAAAATGGGAAGTGGTAACCCTTCAGGGTGTACCATATCACATAAGATATTGAGAACATGATATTATTGGCCAAATATTCAAAAATGATCATGTTCATATGCCAACATGTCATCAATGTCAACTATTTGATTGATGAGAGATAAAGGAAGCCATGCCTTTATAATCAATGATTAAAATGAGGCCATTTGCATAATGGGTCCTCAACTTCCTAGGAGTGATCAATCCTAACTCCTTAATAGGGCATAAATTTGTATTCACCGTTACAAATTATTTTACTAGGTAGACTAAAATAGTGGCCACTAAGAATAGTAGAATGATTGACATCATCAAATTTCTAAAATAAGATATCAGTACTTAGTTTGGGATGCCCCTATCCTTGGTATGTGACAATGGCCCAACCTTTATATTAGTAAAATTCACCAAGTGGGCCTATGATAACCAAATAGTCATCATGTATACTTCAAATTATTACCCTAAGAGTAATAGATTTGTAGAATCTACCAACAAAAACATGATTAGTGCCATCAAGAAATATGTAGAGAAGAAACCTAGAGAATGGTAGTCCTTGTTAAAGTATACTTTGTGGGTAGACAAAATGAGATACAAATAGGCACTCAAGACATCCCTGTTCCTATTGGTCTACATTTAACAACCTATTTTTCCTATCGCACTAAAGTTACCCACCTATGAGTTTATAGTCAGATATATGGAAGATGATGAAAGATTACAATCTTGAATACTGAATATCATCTAAATGGAATATGTCAAATATGAATCATTTAAGAATTTTAGCAAATATCAAGATGTTATAAATAGATGGTTTAATAAATGAGACAAAATTAAAGCATTCTACATATCAGACTTGGTCCTACTATAGGACAAGGACATGAGAAAAAGGGACAACATAATAATTTCACTACCTTAGATTAGACCATATCGAGTGGAAAAAATACTAGGTGAAAATGCATTTAGGGTCAAAGTTTTACAAGGGAATGACTTAACATTTCCAATCAATGAGTAGTATATGAAACATTAATTCTTTTCCACTCTATCACAAACTCTAGAAGGATAATAATATTGTTTAGAGGTAAATTTGGTAGGAGTAGAGTAGTTTATTTTCATGCTTTGCTTTTTTGTTGTGTTCTTTCTCTCTTTTCACTTGTTCATTTTTTGTTGTGTGTTTTATATTAATAATAAGTCCTCTAGACAAGAATTTTTTTGATCGATTTGTGTTAGTATGGTACTAAAAATGGGAAGAAGGGATTGCTAGTTTTAATAATTAGTTATCCAAAGTTTGGAAACCTCTATCAGTGTCCTAATTTAGAAAAGTTAGGTGGGATTAATTATAAGTTAGTTTTATCATGAAAATCTTATGTCATTTTATGACTGTAATATAGTTCAAATGAATGAACATTTTCTTGAATTAGAGTTTAAATCTATTTGGACCATCATACTGTCACTTAAATTCACCATGTAAATTTCTAGGTCAAAACATGATATCTAAAAGTGAATTACATCCAAACTATGTCTTGATAAAACCTTACACTTGGCTAATTCTAGTTTCCAACCATTCTAGTTTATGAATGCAGGTCTTAAAAAATAAAAATACAGGATACAACATGAAGTGAAATCATAGACTTCTTTCAGATTCCATGAATGGTGTTTTAGGCAATCTCTATTAGGGATATGGACATCTAGTTGGTAGTATATCAAGGCTTGGAGTGGAGCCAAAGGTATCTCTATTGGGGATATGGATGCCTAGTAGGTAACAAAGTAATGCCCCAGCCATTGTCAACTAAGTAAAGTTTAATTATATAAAATCTAAATAATACTTAAGTCATTTCATGTTTTATGTCTTAAAACTTGAAAGTTATCATTTATGAACCTAGTGGTAATGGTTAAGGAAACTCAAATCACACACATAGTATTATTGTCTATAAGGTATAAATACTATTTCAATCTTATGGGATTTCATTATTTCTAAAAGATAGTTTTGATACTGACTAAATACCATAATGAGATAACTAATTTTTTATTCATCTTTGAAAAGAATATATGCATTCCAACATTTTGCAATTTTTCTTTATAGAGGTCACCATTTGTTGTTGACCAACTTTCCCCTATTTTCAGAGTTGGGACCATCCTTTCTTCAATTGTTAAAAGTACCCAAGACCCTAGGCATAGTAAATCATTTGATTTCATGGAGAATTGATTTTATTTACAAATACTTATGTTTCTAGTTTTTTGGGTTAATTATTCATTTTATAATAAGGATTTATACATAGAAATATTCAAATTATTGAAAATTTTCTTCAATTTTTATTCAACAATGTATTATTTACCATGGATGGTTCAATGATGTGTAGATAGGATTTTACTAAAGAAGTGAGACCTAGCTCTCTAATAAACATAAACATGACAAGATTTGTTGGCTTTTATTAAACTAACATTGTGTTGTGTTTAAGGCATTTGGTTGCAAATTTTTATTTTATACTTGTTTAAATTTTCCTAAAATAGGTAATGACATCTTCAAGGAGCTAACTTAATTTTTCACTTGACCTCACAAGATGTCAAAGAAAATTTATTGTTTATGACACCTCATAGGATATAAAATTTTAGACTATGGCCTAAAGGGATAGATATCCACCCTATTGGGCCATAAAATACCTTAATAATTCATCACTCTCATGTAAGACACTTGGATCAAATCTACCAAGTTTGTGAGATACATGACATCATTTATAGGGCTCATAAGATACTAGCCATTAGAATTTAAATCCTAGGGATACATGTTAGGATCTTAATTTTAATGAGCACTCCCATCCAATATAAGCCACCACACATCCCCCATGTATTTTGAAACACCAAAAAATCCTATTAGATGTCATTTTTTTATCTCATGTCATCCCTTGTCTCAATGAGAACCATTCAAACTTGAGTAGCTTTTTAGGTGATATGTGTCCCATTTGGGTTCATTTGAGGTCACCACATGTATGCAACATGTAACATCCATTTGAAGCTCATGAGAGATCATAAATTAAACATGTATTTGAACTCAAGTTGTTCGATCAAGGTTTGATGTTATATAGTTGTCCAATATTCCTTCTAAGAATGACACTTGATAGAAGAATAAATAAAAGCCCATAAAAATAATGTGTCCCCTCTAGGCCCATAAAATAATGTCAAATGTCATTCCTTATTGTTTCTATCTAATATCTTTGAGATCACCTTTGAGAGGGACACATTTCTCCCCCTGAGCCACCAGATTGGTGTCATGTTGTCAATAATTGTCCAAAATCCTTTTGAGAGAGAGACCTGGTAGGAAATATATGATTTCCCACAAGAGTGATGCATGAAATTTTAATGGCCAATCTAAATTAAAAGGCACAACCTAAGAGATCACTATGAATTTAAATAATGTATATGGTGAGATAGAAATGAGTTTTCATATAAAGTTACATCCTGAGAGTATGTGAGGCATTCAAATGGTTCCACATGTTTGGATTTTAAACCAACTAGGTAGCTTAGTCATATTCAAGCCATGCAAGTATTTAACTAGATCTGAGGTGGTAGATGCATGTTAAAATGTGGAAATATTTATATTCAAAGCTAAAATTGATGGTAAATAAAATTCAAATTAAAGCTAAATTGAATATTGGTGAAATTAATTACTAAAAGCAATAGTTCAAATATTGTTACAAATATATGCAAGGTTGACAATCTTGCCATTAATACAACATGAACTAGGATCACCATCAACATTAAATTAATTAAAGAGGTTATTAAAATGGCTATACAATCAAGGATATTATTATTTTAATTTCAAAGTTCTACACATTTTCTTTCTCTACTATTTACACTCTCACAATTTGGCAAAGCTCAAACTATTAGCAAATCACACTCTTCACTACCATTATTGAAGCTTGAAAATTGTATAAGGATACTAGGATACATTTATTTATACCTAAAGTATTATAAAATTTCACAATAATGTCTTTATACCCTATATAAGAGAAGTTTCTTTAGGAATGGCGACTTTATATTTTAGAACAATACTTCAATCATTTTCAAAGATACTAAATTCATTCTTGAGGCCATAAAATTTGGTGACCTACATTATAGTAGCATATATTTTAATATAAGTAGATAAGGTTGTTTATTAGGGTAAAACATTTCCTCATTTAATCCAACTAGCATTAGATATCCTTTCCATTAATGTAGTTGATCTCCACAAGGCCACAACTAAACTAGAGGTCATGCCATGTGCTGACCTAGTTTACACTATTTTTGGGAGGTTAAAATGTGAAGTTAGGTTGATTAAATAAATGTCTCAAGTTATCCCTATAGATTTCATAGCATCATTAACCTTTAGTAAATACTATGACCTTCCCTCTCTATAGATAGAGTATAACTAGGTCATCATCAACAATTGGTATGAAGTGCACTTGCCAGAGAAGGTCTTGGTTTCATGGGTGACTAACCCAATATGAATTATTCTCATGGATGATCAAAGAAATTTGACCATTTAAAAATTTATATAAGGAGTTATAATTTTTCTCTCCATCTTGAATATAATATTTGGTAGTCCACACATTGCTTATGCGGACATAAAGACTATCCCATTACTTTAAATAATCCTAAAAGACTAGTATATTCCCCCACTTAGGTAAATTATCAACAATAACTTGGTATATGAAATACATGACACTTTAACTAAAGGTTACCCCTTCCTTATGATGATCTACTTATTAGATGAAATCTATGTAACTACTCAACTAGGTCAAAAATCATTATCTCTTGAGCATCCAAAAATTGTGCCTCAAATTTTTTCTATAATGCATATTCATAGATTTAGATGCAAAATAATAGTGATTATAGAAAATTTCTAACTATTGGTCTATCAATAAATTAATTAATGTTATATGCAAAGGGTTATCCTAAATTTAGGCAAACCTTGAGAGACATGGGTAGCTACTGATTATACCCAAACTGCACAGTTATCAAAATAGGAGTGATGGCAACCCCTCTTAGACTATTAAGGTTTGTTCTAATAAAGCTAGTTGAAAAAGAAATTTCCTATCTAATTTTTCATGGAGTTTATGGAATCTTCAAGGACAAGAAGAAAATGGTTCCCCATATGGTTCCTTACAAATTATGGAGGACCAAGATTACCAAATGGCATGATGTTATTGTAGTTGTTAGGCATAGGGATTCATAGCTATTTCATAAAGATGAATTTATACCATGGGATCCCAATAATGTCATTTCTAAACATCTTTTCAAATTGAATAAAGTTGTAGTGATAGAATACAATCATAAATAAGAAGTCCATGAGTAGATATATAGATATTCTCTAAATGATGAGGTGGTACTCTAGAATGTAGTATATAGGGAGAATAAAAAGGAGGATATTTCTAAGTTTTGGCCACCACCACAACATGGAAGCATGTTTGATGCTAACAATGAGGATGGTAAAGGTGAATACGATGAAGAAAACATTATTATTATTAATAGGCCAAATATACCCCCACAACTTACCACTTCAAGCATTCAAGACTCACCTCCAAGATTTGAGTAAGGATGATCTATTAGTTAGCCTAACCCTTCCTATAAGACCACAATAATCTTTCCATTTTATATGTTAAAATCTATAGAAATCCTAGGTTATCCTGACCCTATTATTATTGACCTTGAAGAATTGGAACAAGGAATTGAGATCTCCATGGAATAATTATATGCACTAGCCAATAGAAACATTGAGAAGTTCTACTAGAGGAAAAGGGAGCCTAATAACACCATGAGAGGAGAAATAACCCCTCCACAAAATTTAATAAAAAAAATATCCCTCTCTAATAATTAATCCATATAATGATATTATTGCCACTATCACACCTAAAGCTACTCTTGGAGCATAGGAACCCAATATAAGTACATCACCACTACATTCTTTCCCGATTGTGAGTACATCTCAAACTACATCATATTCTACATTTGTTCCTCCTACCATTACTCAATCTTTAATTGATACTAGCTTTAGCCAAGCCAGTGGTTCCTTGGGATTTACCATCCCCCATTTCATTTCTCATTTCACCACAAATATTTCATCTTCATCACACATTGGTGTTAGCCAGGATTTTAGTTCCACTCCTTAGGTAACAAAAACTACTACATCACTTGTTATTGGTTCCTTTACAATGACAAGGCCATTAAGTCTCATTTCAAATATTTTCACCTTTCCAAATCCTTATTTTCCTACATAACCATTCAATATTTATAAATCTTCAAAGGTGAGTGTGTCCCCAAAATTACATTCATTTATTATAAATATAGGCCTTACAAAAACTCCATTTGGTACACTTGGGAAGATAGACCTAGAAAACTTACCACACATTTTTGTAGTAGCTCTAGCCTCTACCTTAGCTCAAGCACCTCCATTGAATAATTCCATATCTATACCAACTCTATAAAATAAAATACCTATTGTTATCCCAAATTAGGTCAGAGATATTAAACTAGAAGTGAGATAAGAGAGACCTCAATTAGTCCTCTATGCACCATATATTGGCATGAAATTTGATGATGCTATAGGTACAATGAAAAGAGTGGTGAGGAGGTAGGTTGAGAATCCATAATCTAGCTTAGTTTTGTCTCATGAATGTGAATAATCCCTCTTCACTTTAACAAAATAGAATAAATTTGGCAAAGGTGAAGTGAATGAGTATGTAGAGGACCTTGTGATCATGGTCCAAGATAAAGCAAAATCTAAAGTGTCCTTAATAAATGTATGCATAAAGAGATGAAGATATTTAAGGAAAAATCATTTATTATAGTGTTAGATAACACCAAAATCTAAATAATAAATGTAGTCATCAACGTCTTCAATTTATACAAGGTCATGAAGAGAAGGCAAGAAGATGTGACTCTGCAGTTTAATATGGTAATTAAGAATGCCAAAAAACTTGCACTTTATGATGCCAAATTGGAAAACTTGGTTAGAGTTTCAAGGAAAAAAGTTCTTATAGGCCATTTCTAGCCCACATATTTAATTCTTTCATGGTTTGATGAAGCACATAGATATCATAAGTAGGCATATTTTAAAAGCCAAATCCCCCACATGTGGATGAGTCAAGAAGAATTGGTCATATGGGTTTGATCACTTTCATACCAAGATCATACATGCCAAATATCAAGTCCTCTAATGAATTAAAAATAAATTTATGCATGTCTAAAGTTGGCTCTTCAATTAGTTTTCACTAAGTTTCCCATACTTAGCTGAAAAAATCTCAACCGTTACTAGGACATCACAATGGAACAATCATCTTGGGCCTTTAATATATTTAAATAGAAAGATTTTAGGACTATAATATCAAATGTGTTTATCCCTTTTAACCTTAGAAACATCCCCTAAAATTTTTAGGCTTCCATGACTTTTTTTATTCAAGTTATGAGCCTTTGAAAATAGACCTACAATGTGAGACGTTCATGCCAACATCAAATTTAAGGACATAATGAGACAACCCTATTAAGATTAAAATTAGATGATCATGTTGATGATTATAAATGTGCCATAGGTGCTATTTAGTGTTTATGAACACTTATCATTTTAAGATTTTAAAAATCCAAGGCATGCGTTGTAGTTTATGATAATTTGTGATGTCTATGGTGGAATAGAATTAGAGTATGGGAACTATCCATAATATTTGTTTAGTTTAGTGGTTGGGAGAAACCATGGTCTAAATCTTTGGATCTTTGTGAATTTTATGATTTCCAAACTAATCTAAATCAATATTAACAATTATCTTTAAACTAAAGTGAGTTTTGATAAAACATAAGAAAAGAGAAGGGTAGGGTAGAAAGGAAACGTGATTGCAAATTCTCATCTCAAATATTATGACAAAATTATAATTAATTTGAGCACACATGAAATAATTTATGATATAAAATATCATAAAATTATATTACATCATAACTCAAGCAAAATTCAAAGGAAATGTATAAATGATAAGTAAGAACCAAGTTTACTTTTAATGTTTTCTACTATGGTCTGAATAGCCTAAGCACATCCAAATGTAGAGAAAATAAAATGAAGTATACTTGAGATCTTTACAATTAATCTAGAATTAGCATGAATCAAAAACCCTATGATAGAGAATTTAGCTCAAAACAAATAGAATAATTCAAATTTAAGATGATAATATGTAATTGAGACACAACATAAACATTTAATAAACTATATCAAGACAATCTTTTCAAAAATCCTTAGTTATATTAAATTCTCCTGGTATACAATTGCTCAAAACCTCTATCCTTTAAAAAATGGTACTTCATACGTATTTATAGGAAACATAGGTAGTTTACTAGTTAACTTTCTCAAAATATCCACATGTAGGATAAGGACAACTATCCTTAATAAAAAAACACAATGTGAAAGGCTTTCATGACAACTTAATAAGAGTAAGTATATGCTAACAAACTATCATATATTTTACAAAAATAATATTCTTTTAAAAATTACATCGGTAGGTCCTTTAATTATCCCTATCTAAGGAAGTATTTTGCCTTGGTTTATTTCTTTTTGATTAGCTCAAAACCCACTATAGGCTTCATCAGACAATCCTCTTCTTGACTTGCCAACTTGTCAAATTCACTATCAACCTTAGCCATGAGTTCCTTGATACATTATGTTTATGCAATTTTCTTCCCTATAGTAATAATGATCTCAAGGATATTTTGATTATCCTTGGTAAGATGGCTCTGATGCCCCATGATACTTTGGATGTGGACACTAACTCTCTAATTGAATTCTTCATCACTAATCAAGTCCATAGTAGTGGTTTGAGAAGGGTTATCCAATAGGTTCCCAAAAAGTTTCTCCATTTTGGTTACTATGTCCTTATCTTCCTTGATGAAGTTATAAACTTTTTTGCATCATCTGATCAAATCTTCTTGACTATCCATCAAAATTTCCATGAGGATATCTAAATGTCTAAGGTTGATGATCTTAAAGTCCAATTCTTGCTTTGTCCTATGCATATTGATGAGTTTTATCATCTAATATTGAGAATCCTACCATTGGGTGATTAGGGTTTGCACCATCTTAGCTTGATGGTTTAAAGCACTTAATATAAGTTTGATGTTCTTGAAATTCTCAAATGTATCTAGCAAATATTTATTCAACACTTGTAGTATGTCCTCAAGAATTGAAACTAGGACCTGAGCCTCTAAATCCTACTTCTCCTTGTCCAACTTGAGGATCCTCTACTTCATTCATTAGACTATGGCCAAGTTCATTATTGATTGTGCCATTACCAAACTAGCTACATTCTCATAAAAGATGGGATGTTCTCCTACTACCTACCCTTGAATGGAAGTTAAGCCCATAAATGGTTCCACCTTTTAAAAGGTAAACTCCTTGGTGACAATAGTAGCCTTCTTTGTCACTACTCTCTTAAGACCTGATGTTTATAGATTGAGGTGGACCTTTAGGTCAGACTCCTTTAATTGTAGCTACTTAGGAACTACTACATTTGAAATCCCAAAGGCCCCTTGAGTGCCAATCCCTTGGCTCTCCTTATTGTGATGGATTTGGATCCTTCTCTCTACTTCTCTATTCACAATGTCTTGGGTCCATGGCTCCATATTGTCTTGAGTATCTATGTGAACTCGAGTTAAATCCAATGATGGATAAAGAGATGAGATTTTCTGCAATTTCCCATAAACAAATTAGTCAAGAATGGCTAGTCCATAAATAGGATTCTCATCACTGAAGAGGTTAACTTCACTGGTAGGGTGAGTGAAGGTTATCCTAAGGTTCTTTGTAGGTGATAGGTGCACCAAGGCCAATTCTACTTGTCTCTTTCCTCTAGGCAATGGAGTTAAATCCTTTCCTATTGCATTAGAGGGATCTTCCCCCTTATCAGAACCATAAGTAGTTACAATGTCACTGAGGGTACTCTCTACTATTTATCCTACCTCTAGGGCAATCATTCTAATAACTTCCATTGGGAAAGAAGGCCTCTTTAGGGATGCTTGAGGTTGAGGACCTTTGCCCAGTATATGATTTATCTTTTGCTCCTTAATTACAACTTTACCCTTTGCTTTTGTATCCTTAGGTTTCCCAACCTAGGATTGCTTTATCAATCTACTCATTAAGGCTTAAAATATTGTTCTCCAATATGTGGTTGCTAAAGAGCATTCCCTGATGGTCCTAGCAATAAGTGATAATTCAAGGGATGTATTTTCCATCTTTATCCTAAGGTTTTATTATCTCTAACCAACATATGCTCTAATTAGATATTGTATCCTTTAACCCTGGATATGACTTCTTAAAAGTTCTTTGCCTTTGTGTAAATACCATCTCCCACACATAGTTGATGTTTGTACTCAGTCTTTGGGCAATTTTTATCCCAAATTTGGTTAGCCACACTATCATTTGGGTCCCAAATCTTAAGGTCATCTAGTTGGAAATCTAAATAATTCTTATGGATCACCATAATTTCTAGTTGCTTCAAATCTTTGATCATAATCTTGCCAATGTCTAGTGGAAATGGGTGGACCTGAGCCTTCTTATTTTTATTGTATATCCCATCCACTCCTTGGATTATATGATAATTAATCTCTTTATCTAAGAGCTTATTATAGACATGAATGGGCAATCTATATGGTTAAATCATGATTCATTTTATCCTTATTATAATGCAATCTAAATAGAATCATATATCCTCCATGGTTTCCACTTATCTTTTGATTAGAGGGTGGAGTCTTGGCATAAGGACATTGGTGATTTCTTCATAAATGGTTAGGAAGACATCATCATAGATGAAGTTCATTTGGTTATGATATCTGAATATATGGAATTTGGTGTAGTGATGGGAAATAGTGGTTTTACCTTTAGGGGACCAATTTTAGATGTTGGGGATATCAACAAAGGCCAAAAGTGAATTCAAGATATAGGAAATCATAAATATTTTATTGGAGGTCCTTCTCTTAATGGTTATGAATTATTTTACCAAGAAAAATCTTATTAGGTCTCCCATGGGAGGGGTTAAATTCCATTCCATAATGCAGTGAACATAAGATACTCAGACCTTGCTCACATAAGTAGTGGAAGGGGACCCAAAGGCTCTATTTAATAGGTTCATAGATATCCTCCATCCTAAATTTTAAAATAGGAATCCCACCATTATGGAACCTAAAAACATGGAGGCCTTAGATTAACTAAGGTGTGAGGACTGAATCCAAGTTTTGGGTGTTTGTCCACTCTTTCAAGGATGAGAGATCAATATGAGGTAAGGGGAGCTTGTAATAAGTTTTGAAGGCCATAAAGGTGATACATGCAACCTTATTAGTGATTCCCTCTTGAATTATCCATTCCCCATCTATTCTGTAATCAATGAAAATGGGATTAAAGAGGTCGATACAATGCATTACCTCTAGTTTGGATACATCATGGTGGAGGCCTACCAACTGAATTAAGACTAGGTCATTATATATCTGGTGCATAGTGGTATTCCTCTTTTCTTCCTAGGAAATGCATTTCAATTCTTACATAAATAAGAATAACTTAAACCAATTCATAATTCCATGCACATTCAAGGCTGTTAGGTCCAACTCTGTGTCCTTGAAGATCTTTCCTTCACTATCTAAAGTCAGCTAAAGTTTTAATTCCATTTTTCATTTTTTCCCTACCTGCTACCATTCATGACACTGAATTATAATTTCAAGGTCACTAAGGGTTTCAATAGGGCACTTGCTTCAAGGTTTAGTTACACTATTTTGATTATTTTATGATCAATTGAGCTAACTCAGGTCTTCTTTATAGAGGGCTTAGGGTTCTGAGCTTTAATGGTGGAAATATCTAGATCTTAATCTTATACATACCTTAGATTTGATGGGAAATTATTCTCATGACCTCTACATTTTTTAGCTTAAGATATCCTTGATTTTTATCTTCCATGCTTATGTGGAGCCTATGTGGTATGGCTCCATGCTTTTTGTGGCAATTTTCCTAAATTCTAGTTGGAGACTAGTCATTGGCCTTCAAAAATATTCTTTATTTTTCTATAAAAATAAAAATCTATGTCCTTGCACTTATTGGTCCTTTGATCCTTAATTTCATTAGTTATGCCATGTATCAAGCTCATGAGGCCTTTGAAAAGTCCTCGAGCTTGACACATCATTAGATCAAATCTAGAGAGAAAGTGATTGCCATTAGATATTTGTTGGGACTAAATTATTTTCTACATGCCTTTAGGACATACAATGGCCACACATCAAGCTCACAAAGCCTTTGATAAATCTTCAAGCTTGACACAACATTGTATCAAATCTAGTGAGTGAGCGATCATCATTAGATCCTACAAGATGAACACCTTTTAATTAGTTCCATGACTATATAAACTTAGACTTAAAATGATGTTCCTAAAGTCATTTTATGTTAAGAAACACAAAATAACATAGGTTAAGACATTTTATGCTATGTTTTCCTACATAAAAATGCTAGGAATTCCTTGAAAGGGTCTTTAAAAAATCCCCCTTTACTTAATCTTTGAAAATTTATATAGGTTAAATTTGATGGGTTTGGTAACATCAAATACATCCTCATAGATGTCAAATGATGGGAGTAAAATTATCAAATTTATGATAATGTAATTTCTTTTGTCTAATGATTGAGTGTCATGCATCAAGTTTTTAAGAATTATTGAGGCTTCAAGTTTGATGTGCATCATGAAATTAAAGCTTCTGAGGTAACGACGACTACCAGATCATAGTCTAAGTACTTGACATCAATTGGTTCCCTTTTGATGTTGGATTTGGTTCACACCTTTGGATCAAAATCTATGATCAAGTGAGAAGCATTATATTTACAAAAGTGCATGAGCTTTAAGTTAAGGCCCGATATGTATAAAGGTTTAGCCTAAGGTTTAGACCTTTAGAAGTTATTCATGCTTAAAAACATAATTACATTTAAACCTTAATAAGACTTAGTAAATTCAAAAGTGCTCTCAGGTTTTAAAATGGAAAAAGTTCCAAGTCTTGATTTTATATTAACATTTGGTCATGTTGAAAAACATAATCGAAGCTTAATATAAAGTTAGACTTAGGGTTTTTTGACTTAAAGGAAATAAAGTTTCTTTCTAGACTTTTCCCATGAATGTTTGAATTCAAACCCCTAGGGTTTAATGCTTAAGAACCCTATATTTATCCATGGAACTTTCAACTAATCACGTCAAATACAATCATTAGAAACATTAGTCCATGAAACATAATCATAACTAGATACACCAAATCTCATGTTTTTCTTGAAATTAAATTGCCTTTGAATTTCAAGAGAGAATAACCCTTTCACATTCAATCTATGGCATAGATGTTTTGAAACATTCACAAGTGTCCCCTTTTAGAAAAATCATAAGAATGGGGGCAAGTTGGTCTCAAAAAATGGTGACTCATAGGGGGAACATAGCACAATCTTGGAACCCATGGCTTTGGCCTAGACCTATACATAAATTTGTTTTATTCCATTTTGACATATACCATCTCTTGAATCAATTTTTGGTTGAAACAAGATTCTTATGTGTAAAATTTCAAGCTTGATATTAAAAAAAAAACATGCAGTGTGTGATTTGATTCCACTTACTATTTGTCATGAGACTTCAAGAAACAACATCTAGGTTCATATCCTTTTGGCCATTGTATTTTACTTTGAGCTTATTTAAATAATCTCTTAGGAACAATTTCTCTTAATTTAGGAGAGGCTAGGGCATTACTATTCTACCATATAGACATCTATAGCCCTGATAGAGATGCCTTTGGATCCACTCATGGCCTTCATCCACTACCATCTAGGCATCCATAGCCCTGATGTAGATTTCCTAAATCACCTCTGACTTTGCATCTTTTGATTTAGCATTAAGTCTTTCTTTTTTTTTAAACAATGTTTGGGAGCTAGGATGGCCAAGTTTAAGGATTTAGTCAGATATCCTAGCCTTAGGATAATCTTCTTTAGTTGAAACTTTAATCCCAAATAAGGGTGTGTTTTAAGTGTAAGCATGAATGTGAATTAATAAAATAAATTCACATTATACACATGATTCTTCTTAAAACCAATCTTTGATTCAGAATAAGGTTTGAATCTTTGTGGGACATTTAACTCTTATACCTATTTATGCTAGTGCCTTTGGTTACATCATCATGCTTTATCACCACCTCATGTTCACTTTTGTAAGATTCATACTCACACTTTTTGATCAATTCCAAATAAAGATAATCTATAATACTTTATTTCAGCCAAAGGAACACCATGAAGAAGAAAAGATGAAACACAAAAAAATAAACAACACAAATAGATAAGCATAAGCAAATAAATATATGTAAGCCTAGCAAGAAAAAAACAAAGAAAGAAAGGAAACTAACTAGCCTACCTACTCTAACCTTCACAATCTTATAGATTTATTCCATGAAGACCCCTGGTGGGGCAACAACAAAGTAATGCTTGAGGTATTGACCATTGGTGGGCAAAGTAAACTATATTCCTTGAATATCCTTCAACTTGAAAGTGTTGTTGCCTAAGATTTTTGAAATTTGGTATGGGACAATCCACAAAGGGGTGAAATTGCCATGTTTGACTTTAGGCTCTAATTCTTTATCCTAGAGGAGGACTACGTCTCCCTTCTTAAACACCTTCACTTTGGAACTTTTATAAAACCATATTTTCATAGCTGATTAGTGCCTACCAAATTTTGCAAATGCCTTTTCCCTATCATCTTCCATTTGAATTATATCTAATAGCCTAGAATTATCAAGTTCATGGTTGCCTTCCATCTATTCTTGCATGAATGTGAACATAGGTAACTTCAAGGTGATGGAAAAGATATACTCGTAACCATATACTAATAAAAAAGGTGAATCCTTGAGGGATTGTTTGGTCCTAATTATATCTACCCATAATGCAAACATAGATAGTTGATGCCATGTTTTAGGTTTATCTTCAATACACTTTTTGATGGCTTTTATCAGGTTTTTATTTGTGGATTTAGAAACGCCATTTCCCTGAGGATATTAATTGGAGGAAAACTTGAGTGCAATGCCTTGGTCATATTCCCATTCTACTATTTCAATGGATATGAAGGTAGATCCATTATCAAAAACTAAGGAAATTGGGGTTCCAAATCTAGTGCAAATATTTTCCTCCAAGAAATTAATCACCTCTTCTATTATGCATTACTTAGTGGCTATTACCTTAGTCTACCTAGTATAATAGTCCATAGCAATTAGGACAGAATTATGGCCTTTAGAAGATTTGTGGTTAATCACTCCTACGAAGTCTAATCCCCATTGTGAAAAAGGCTTGTCCACCATCATAGGTTGTAAAGGCATGACTACCTTTGGCTCTTTTGTGATGAAGATCTAGCATGAATGACACTCCCTCACATGTTTTTATGCATCATTGAAAAGGGTGGGCCAATAATACCCAGCCCTAAGAATTTTGAGGGCCATGTTTTTCCTTGAAGGATGTCCATTGTCCAAATTTTCATTGAAAGTAGACATGATTTGATAGGCCTCTTATTTTGACACACATCTTAAGTGGATCCCTTCAAAAAAATTCCTATAAACAACTCTATATTTGATGAGGTAATGGGATGATTTGAGCCTTAAATCTCTCTTCTATTCTATGGTGAATCCTAGGGGACAACTGCCTCTAATAAGAAGATACATTAAATAGTATACCATTCATTTAGTTGGAAGTTTTGTTGATCTACTTAAATGACATGGAGCTTGGCATCAATATTTGCAATCATCTGAACCAGGACTTGACATTTCACTAATTTGGAAATTTTCATCTCTATATCATACTATTTTAGGATTTACTTCCACTTGCCACTTCTTTCCCCAAGCTCATTCTAACTCAACATAAGCTTTGTGGTTGGGTCAAGTAAAATGGCATACACCTTATTTCTAAGGAGGTAATGTCTAAATTTGTTTACTGCCTTTACCAAGGCATAAATTTGCTTATCAATGATGGAATAGTTCACCTCTACATTTTTTAAGTTTATGCTCATGAAGGATATAGGGTGGTCATTCCAATCAACCTTTTAAGTTAAGATAGTAGCCATGGTGTGCTTAGAAGCAAATGAATATAAGAAAAAATCCTTTGAAAAGCCAGGACTTATCAAGACTAGAGCTTGACTAATTGCTCTTTTAATGTTAGCAAATGATTTCTTGGATTATTCATTCCAATAAATTTTAGCATCTTTATTGAGCATATTATTCAAAGGTTTAACAATCTCAACAAAGACTAAAATAAACTTCCTCTAAAGTTAATCTTGCCAAAGAATGAATTTAGTTCTTTCTAGCTGTTGGGCAACCCAATTTTAGAAATGGTATCCACTCTATTAGGATCTATGGAGATCCCATATTTGATAATTGCATGCCCCAATAATTTTCCTTTAGTGGTATACAAGATGCTTTTCTTGGGGTTAAGAGATACACCATACTTCCTACATCTATCAAATACTTGTCCCAAATGCATGAAGTGTTCTTCTCTATTCCTAGAGAATACTATGAAATCATCCATATATATGATAATGCATTTTCCCACTCGACCTTGGAAAGCATGGTCTATGGCCCTCTGAAAAGCTACCCCTACATTAATTAATTCAAAAGGCATTATTTTTTAAGCATATGTTCCCTATTTAGTAGTAAAAGTTATTTTCATCATATCTTCTAGAGCAACAAACACTTGGTTATATCCAAAAACTCCATCTCAAAATGACATCATGGAAGATCTTGAAACAACTTGGATAACTTGGTATAGAGAAGGTAAGGGGTAATTGTCCTTTGTAGATGCTCTATTTAGATTTATAAAATATATGCATAATCTTATTTCCCAATTATTTTATCTAATTGGGACCATATTTGTAACCCAAGTGGAATGCCTAATTGGAAACATGATCCTTACATCCAACATTTTCTTAACCTCCTTAAAGATCATGGGTTCTAAAATGGGTTTAACTAGTCTTTACTTTTATCTAAAGGGTTTGAAACCCTCTTAGAGAGGTATAGTATGATTAATAACCCTTGGGTCAAATATTTTTAGATATTCATAGGATAAATAAATTGCATCCTTGTATTTTTTAAGTAGCTATATAGCTTTTTTATTTTCCATTTCAGTGCAAGCCTTCCCTATATTTACCATTTGTGGCTGATCATGTAGACCAAGGTTCATTGCATGATAGTATTTACTATTTACCTTGGGTTATTTATGTGATTTAGAAATATTTTCAAAATCAAATAGTCTTTCCAATGAAATCATCCCTTTAGGTATCTTATTTTAACTTATTTTGATGATTTTACCATTAATTTCCTTATCAAGAAAAGTTTCATTATCTTCATTAATAATGTGATCTTCAAAGGCCCTAGAATTAGTCCAGAAATCCATAATTTATTGATCATCATTAAAAACTTGGAAGTTATTTATCATATCAAGGACTAAGGAACATGGTAAAATATCAATATTAAAGTTTTGAGAATCATGATTAGGCATGAGGTTACCTAAAGTAGAGGCAAGTTCATCAGTAAATTAATTTTCTTCCTTTGGGATAGACAAGATATTAAAGGCATCAAAAGATTCCACCAAGTCCCAAACTCTAAATTTATACCTCTTAAGGTAAGATATCTTAAATTTATACTTGTTCCTTGATTAACTACAAGTTTAGAATTTCCATAAATAAGGAGTTCCTTGACCTTGTGCTTGATGGCAAGTTGTAATCCTAGGATGAGAGCCTCATACTCAACCAAATTATTAGTGCAGGAAAATTGTAGCCTATAAGATGAATGGTATTGCTTTTATATAGGGTCTATCAATACAATACCAACCCCTAATCCTAATTTTCATTTGGCACCATCAAAATATAACTTCCATAGGCCAAGCATCAGAGGAGAGCTCTTGGAACTAGGTTCCTTTGTAGTTTTTAAAGTAAAAACTCCTAGATTATAATTTAGGAAGTTTACCCTTTTATTGATAGCATTATATTATGTTATCATGTGTTTCATTATGGGTTCTCTTTATACTCTTATTTGATTTGGCACACCTTTCCAAGGTACCCACAAGTGTGAGCAATCAATAGACATGTACCCATTTAAGGACTTAGTCCACTCTCTACTCAAGAGTAATCCATAAGCATTAGGATATCTACCACTTGTATTTCAATGAATTCCTAAACCCTTAGCTTAATATCTAGATGGCTATTAATAGTTCCCCAATGACCTTGACTCTAGATTTATCCAATTGAGTAACCACCCTATCAGACTTGATTGGTGTTAACCCAAGTTGTTCACATATCCTATAAGGAATGATATTGGTTGAAGCTCTAGAATCTAAAAGAAAATTTTGGAGATTTTTCCCAAATATCCTAGTTATAAGCAAGAAGGGTGGGGACTCTACTTTGGTTACTTGCATAATCACATTAGCACTATCACTCTTAGAGGGCTTTCCAAGTTTCTTGGACAAGGATTCCAAGAATAAGTATCTTTGTTCTGTGATCTGAGTTAGCTCATATCGAGTGATATTGGCTTTAATCTTTTTCATATCTTCAAAAATATTGTAACCAAATTTTTTTGAAGGATCAGTAGTAGGTTTGGAAGACATTCCTTTGGGAGGTTCAAGATTATTCTTTGATACAGTGTTCAGAGGGGTCCCATAGTTGTTAGGTGGATTAGAAGTAATCAATGGCTATATTTTCTCCCTATTTATTAGAGAATATGTCTTTAAAAACTACTAAAATTATTGAATCTCTTTAGGGATATTCTCAAGCTCATTATCTTCTTGAAAATGGAATTGAAAAGTTTCTACCATATGAAATTGATTAGATGGTTTAGATTTAGAAATACCTACAACAACATCTTTTTTTGAAACCACTTAAAATGTGTCAATTCTTCTTATAATTCTTCAAAACCTTTGAAAAATTCAATGCAATAAATATCACCATGCTTAGATGTAGCATGCACCCTATAATAGTCTAGTAAGGCAATATCGGTGAGGTTGATATCCATAGTACTTTTATTATAGGAAGGCTCATTACATTTATTATTCTAGAAACTATCATTCTAAAATTTATTTCTGGACCTATTAAAATTTTGGAAAGTGAATTTCCTTCCAGAGTTATCATTAGCATTACCAACTTGATTTTGTAGTTACAATAAGTCTATGTTGAGCTTCTAGACCATTTTTAATATAGATTCATTCCCATTCTTTGGAGTCTTAGAATTTTAACCCTAGCTATTTTTAATGTCATTGATAGGTAATAAATCCTTTTGGTCATTGATATGAGATCCATCAGTAGCTTGATGGCTCAAGAAACCTAGGTTCTAATTAGGAACAACATATCTAGTAGGTAATATATTCAATGTAGGGAACTAGTTTAATGCTGGAGTATTTTGGTTATTATTTGGGAAAAGGTTTAATATAAGAATTTAAGGATTAACATTTGAGATTTAATAAGCCTTCTATCCTTAGGGCTACATTTGTTCATTAGTAACCACTGCTTCAAAATAAGCTTGAGCCAACGTGATGATAATTGGGATAGCTCTTTTAAGAGATACAAAAGTCATGGGGTCAACAACATCTTTGTAAACTTCCAGAGATAAAGTTTCATTAGGCTTATATGTATCCATGGTCTAATTAAACATCTTTTGGAACCTATCATTAGAAGACCTAGAAGGTTCACTTGTATCTCTCTTAATAGTTGTGAATTGATGATGGATGGCATAGGCGCTTATGATCTTTCCAAATTGATCAATAAAGATAGTATCAAAGTTATTCCATGAGATAATATAATTTTCAAGAAAATTAAGGAACCATTAATATGTAGCATATTTTAATGTAAATTGGAATAACTTACATGCTACATATTCATGAATAATGTTTAACAATCTTAATGTAGCTTTGAAAGATTTAACATGTTCCTCTATAGTTGCAATACTAGTTGGACTAAATATTGGTAAATATCTTTTAGGATTACATGGTAAGTCATGAACCACACCTATTATATTTATGGGGTAACTTCCAATCTACTCCATATTTGGAATAAAATTGAACACAAGAATCTCTTACACGACTGAAGATGGTCTTGATCCTTGGCAATTCTAACTTTCTAGCTTGAACAATGGTTCTCTAGTCTCTAAATGTGATATGGTCTTGATCCTTGGCAATTCTAACTTGAAAATTAAATATCCTATTTAAAATATGATGATTGGCATTCCTCTATCTTTCATAGTATTTTTGTAAATTTCTAGCTTGAACAATGGTTCTCTAGTCTCTAAATGTGATATGGTCTTGATCCTTGGCAATTCTAACTTGAAAATTAAATATCCTATTTAAAATATGATGATTGGCCTTCCTCTATCTTTCCTAGTATTTTTGTGAATTTCTAGCTTGAACAATGGTTCTCCAGTATCTAAATGTGATATGGTTTTGATCCTTGGCAATTCTAACTTGAAAATTCAATATCATATTTAAAATATGATGATTCAAGTTAGATCTTCATAGATGATCAATAATCAACTTGTATATCTTATTTTTTAAGAATTTTCTCATAAAAGGACAAAGGACATCAATATTTGATTGAGTGAGATCAAAGATGTGTTGAATCATGTAAATATGACCATTATTTAGAACTTATGACTTAAATAAACTTCCTATTAATAAAGAATTATCAATTTTAACTAGAACAAGCCATCTTAATTTCAAATACTAATAAATTTTTAGCACTAAAAGCCATATTTACTAGGATTGAGTATATGTATTCAAAGAATATCAATATTTATTAGAGTAAACCCAAAGACTACAATAAAACTATGAATTTCACCAATATTTACATAATTTATGCTGAAAGAAACATAATCATGTAAAATATAGAGTGATCTTTGACCAAATACACAAAAACTAGTAAATATATTTCAAGATTTGCGGCCCTCCTTCTAGCACCAATGGAGATCTATCATGTTGATGATTCTAAATGTGACACAAGTGCTCTTCAATGTTGATGAAAACTTCTCATTTTAGGATTTGAAAAATCCAAGGCATGAGTTGCAGTTTGTGACAACTTGGTGATGTCTATGGTGGAATAGAAGTAGAGTATGGGAACTATCCACAATATTTGTTTAGTTTAGTAGTTGGGAGCACTACCTTTGGATTTTTGTGAATTTGATGATTTCCAAACTAATCTAAATGATTATTAACAATGATATTTAAACTAAAGTGAGTTTTTATTAAAAAAAAATAAGAAAAGAAAAGGGTAAGGTAGAAAGGAAATGTGATTGTAAATTCTCATCTCAAATATTATGACAAAATTCTAATTACTTTGAGCACACATGAACCAATTTATGATATAAAATAGGATGAACTTAGATTATATCATAAATCAGGTAAAATTTAGAGGAAATGTATAAATCATTAGTAAGATCCAAGTATGCTTTAAATGTTTACTACTATGGTCTAAATAGCCTAAACACATCCAAATGCAAAGCAAATAAAATGAAGTATACTTGAGATCTTTATAGTTAATCTAGAATTAGCATAAATAAATAGCCTAATGATAGATAATGTGACTCAAAATAAGGAGAAATATTCAAATTAAAGATGACAATATGGAATTGAGAGACAACATGGACATTTAACATACTATATCAAGATAATCTTTTCATACTTCCTTAGTTATATGAAATTCTCCTGGTATACAATTGCTCAAAATCTCTCTCCTTTAAAAAATGGTACTCCCTACCTATTTATAAGAAATATAGGAAATTTAATAGTTATATTTCTCAAAATTTCAACATGAAATATAAGGATAGATGTCCTTAATATAAAGACACAATTTGAAAGGATTTCATGCCAACTTGACAAGAATAAGTATATGCTAACAGACTAACATATATTTTACAAAAAGAATATTATTTTACAATTTATATTGGTGGACCCTTAAATTATACCTATTTGAGTAATTCTTTTACCTTGGTGTATTTCTCTCTGATTATCTCAAAATATACTATAGGATTTATTAGACAATCCTCTTCTTGACTTTCCATCTTGTCAAATTCACTATCAGCCTTAGCCATGAATTCCTTGATACATTGTAATTCTACAATATGATTCCATATAGTAATAATGTTGTTAAAGATATTCTAATTATCTTTGGTAGGATGGTTCTAATGCCTCCTGATACTTTAGATGTGGATGTAAACTTTCTACTTGAATTCTTCATCACTAATCAATTCTATAGTAGTGGTTTGAGAATGGTTGTCCAACAAGTTCCCCAAAAGTTTCTCCATTTTAGTTATCAGGTCCTTGTCTTCCTTGATGAAGTTATCAACATTATTGCACTAGGTGATCAAATATTCGTGCTTATCCATCAAAACTACCATGAGGATATCTAAATGTCTAAGCTTGATGATCTTGATGTCTAGGGCCTACTTTTTCTTATGAACCTTGATGAGTTTTGTCATCTGAGATTGAGAATCCTACTATTGGATGATTGAGGTTTTCCATCTTATCTTGATGGTTTAAAGTACTTAATCTAAGCTTTATGTTCTTGAAATTCCCAAATGTATCTAGCAAAGATTTATTCAACACTTTTAGTATGTCCTTAGGAATTGAAAGTAAGACCTAAGCCTCTAAATCCTGATTCTCCTTCTCCAAGTTAAGGATCATCTAATTCATTCCTCAGATTCTAGCCAACGTTATTATTGATTGTTCCATTACCAAACTAGCTACATCTTCCTAAGAGATATGATGTTCTCCTATTTCCTACCCTTGAATGGGAGTTCAACCCATAAATGGTTCCACCTTTTGAAATGTGAATTCCTTAGTGCCAATAATAGCCTTCTTTGTCACTACTCTCTCAAGACCTGATGTGTCTGGATTGAAGCAGACCTTAGGGTTAGATTCCTTTAACTATAGCTACTCAAGAACTTTTACATTTGAACTCCCAAAGTCCCTTGGCATGTCAATCCTTTAGCTCTCCTTATTATGAAGGATTTGGATCCTTCTCTTTGCTTGTCTGTTCATAATCTCTTGGATCCATGGCTTGATATTATCTTGGGCATCTATGCCAACTTGAGTTAAAGCCTACGTTAGAGAAAGAGATGGGATTTTTTGTAATTTCCCATAAATAAAATAGTTAGGAATGGTTGGTCCATAAATAATATTCTCATCATTAAAGAGGTTAAATTCATTAGTAGGGTGGGTGATGGTTAACCTAGGCTTCTTCTAGGTACTAGGGGCACCAAGGCCAATTTTTCTTGTCTCTTTCCTCCATCCAATGGATTCAAATATTTTCCTATTGTATTAGAGGGATCCTCCTCCCAATTAGAACCATAGGTAGTTGGAATTTCACCAAGAGCACTCTCTATTGTTTCTCCTACCTCCAGGGCAATCATGCTAATAACCTCCATTAGAGAAGAATGACTCTACAAATATTATTTGGGTTGATGACCTTTGCCTGATATATGCTCTATCTTTTTCTCCTCAATTACAACTTTACCTTTTCCTTCTATATCCTTAGGTTGCCCAACCTGGGATTGCTTTGTCAATTTTTCTCATTAAGGATCAAAAGATTATCCTCTAATGGGTGGTTTTGATGAGTAGCACCTAATGGTCCTAGAAATAAGTGATAATTCAAGAGATTCAATTGCCATCTTTCTCTTGAGGGTTTATTATCTCTGACTAGCCTATGCCCCAACTGGATATTGTAGCCTTTAACCATGGATATGACTTCTTCAAAGTTCTTTGCCTTTATTTAAATACCATGTCCCACACCTAGTTGTTGTTTGTACTCATTATTTGGAACCTTTTTATAATATATGTCATTGGCCACTCTTTCATTGGGGTTCCACATCTTAAGGTCATTTGGATAGAAATAAATATAATTCTTATGGATCACCATAGTTTCCAGTTCTTTCCAATATTTGATCACAATCATGCCAATGTCTAGTGGAGAGGGGTGGACTTGATCCTTATTATTTTTCTTGCATATCTCATCCACTCCTTAGATGATTTGATAAGAAATATCTTACTCTAAAATCTTATTAGGGACATGAATGGGCAATCTATATGGTTGAATCATGATTCTTTCTATCCTTATTATAGTGCAGTCTGAATAGAACCATACAACCCCCAAGGTTTCCACTTGTCTTTTGATTAGAGGGTGGAGTCATGGCATAGGGACATTGGTGAATACCTAATAATTTGTTGGGAATACACTATCATATATTAATTTCATGTTGTTATTATATTTTAATATATACAATTTGGAGTAGTGATGGTAAATAGTGATTCTACCATCAAGGGACCAATTTCATATGCCAGGGAAATCAACATAGGCCAAAAGTGAATCCAAGAGATAGAAAATCATAAAGAATTTATTTGAGGTCATTATATTTATGGCTATGAATTGTTTTTCCAAGAAAAATATTATTAGGTCTCCAATGGGAGGGGCTAAATTATGTTCCAACATGTAGTGAACATAAGATACCCAAACCTTCCTCACATAAGTAGTGGAAGGGGCACCAAAGGTCTATTCAATAAGGTTATAGATATCCTAATGCCCTACCTAAATTATAAAATAATAATCCCACCATTAGGGGACTTAAAAATATGGGGGCCTTGGATTAACCAAGGTGTGAGGACTGAATTTAGGTTTTGGGTGTTTGTCCACTCTCTCAAGGATGGGAGATCAATATGAGGAAAGGGGATCTTGTAATAAGTTTTGAAGGCCATAGGGGTGATGCATGAAAGATTATTAGTGATTACCTCTCAAATGATCCATTCCCCATCTATTTTATAATCAATGAAAATGGGAGAAAGGAGGTTAATACAATGCATTACCTCTAGTTTGACTGCAGTATGGTGGAGGCCTACCAATTGAATTGAGACTAGGTCATTGTATCTCTAGTGAAAAATAAAATTCCTCTTTTCCTCTTGGTAAAATGGTTGTAATTATTCTATAATAAATAATAACTCAAAATAATTCCTAATTCCATACACATTCAAGGCTGTTAGGTCCAACTATGTGTTCTTAAAGATCTTTCCTTCACTATCTAAAGTCAAATAAAGCTCTACTTCCATTTTCATTTGTTTCCTACCTACCACCATTGATGACACTCAATTATAATTGAAAGGTCATTAAGGGTATCACAAGTTCACTTACTTCAATATTTAGTTGCATTATTTTGATTGTTTTATGACCAATTAAGCTAACTTGGGTCTTCTTTATAGAGGGCTTAGGATTTTTAAGCTTTAATGTTGGAAATATCTAGCTCTTAATATTATACATGAATTATATTTAAAGGGACCTTATTATCATTCCATCTACATTTTATACCTTAATATATCTTTTATTCTGATCTTACATGCTTATGTGGAGCCTATGTGGCATGGATCCATGCCTTTCATGATAAATTTCATAAATGGTAGTCGGAGACTAGTTGTTGGCCTTAAAAAGTCTTATTTATTTTTCTCTAAAAATATAAATCTAGGTCCTTGCATTTCATTGGTACTTTTATCCTTTTATTCATTGGTTATGCAATGTATCAAGCTCGTAGGTCCTTTGAAAAGTTATTGGGCTTCATGCATCATTGGATCAAATATAACAAGAAAGTGATCATCGTTAGATTTTTTTGGGGCCTAAATCACTAATTGCATGCCTTTAGGACATATATTTTCCATGCATCAAGCTCATTAATCCTTCAAAATTCTTCAAGCTCCATGTACCGTTGGATCAAATCTAGCGAGTGAGCAATCATTGTTATATGCTACAAGACACACACCTTTTAATTAGTTCCATGACTATATAACTTAGATTTATAGTAATAGTCCTAAAGTCCTTTTATGTTAAGAAACATAAAATATATTATATTAAGACCTTTTATTCTATTTTTTCCTACATAAAAATGTTAATAATTCCTTGAAAGGGTCTTTAGAAATGCCCCCTTTGCTTATGATTTGAAAAGTTGTCCAAGTTAAATTTGATGGGTTTGGTAACATTAAATACATCCTCATATACATCAAATGAGGGGAGAAAACTTGTCAAATTTAAGATAATGGAATCATTTTGGTCCATTTACCGAGTGCCATATCGAGATTCAAGAATTTTGGAAGCTTATGGGTCAATGTGCACCATCAAATTAAAGCTTCTAAGGCAGAAAGGATCATTGGATCATAGTCTTAATTAAACCTTAATAAGACTTAGTTAATCCAAAATGGAACTCAAGTTTTAAAATGGAAAAGGGTCCAATTCTTGATTTTATATTAACATTTGGTCATGTTGAACATAATCTAATCTTAATATAAAGTTAGACTTAGGGTTTTTTTAACCAAAAGGAAATAAAATTTCTCACTAGACTTTTCTTGCAAATGTTTTAATTCAAATGCCTAGGGTTTACTACTTAGGAACCCTAGCTTTCTCCATGTAACCTTTAATTAATCACCTCAAAGACAATCATTAACAATATTAGTCCATGAAACATAATCAAAACTTGATACGCCTAAGATCATGTTATTATTAAAATTGAATTGCCTTTAAATGTCAAGAGAGAATAACCCTTTCACATTAAATATAGAACATAAATGTTTTGAAACATTCACAAGGGTCCCATTTTAGTAAAAACATAAAATTGGGGCATGTAAGTCTTAACAGGTCATACCACCATCAATGATAGTCATGTGAACATCATTCGATGGGAGTAAAGACATTACATTTAAGACCATGAACTAATAGTTGGTTTTCAAATGGTGGGTCCTTGAAGATTGATGGTCTGCATTGCATCATACATTTGGATCTAACAATGAGTGATGGTCAAAAAGTTATCAAATCTCAAAGGTGAATGTATGCATGATAAGTGTCAAGTATTCATTGAATTGGTAAGAAATTAGTTATACACAAGCCTTTATACAAATTAAAATTGATAGAGTGAGTTAAGTCAACTTGTCAATGAGCCAAGTTAATTTTTGATAACCAATTAGATTGAAGATGAGCCTAAGATTATCAATGAGGGTTGGAAGCTATTTTTGACCATGAAATGTAACGTTCTACATGGTCTTCTAATGCCATCAGAGCTGGTTCAAATGCCATACAATGGCCTAGCTAATGTAGAGGGATGCAAAAAACATGTATGAACCACCATTAAGGTTAAAATATGGACCTCTAGTTCATATTTTTTCTCAAGTATGATTGTTATTGCAAAAATGGTCCAGCTTTTTAAGGATAATCCATATATGTATATATGGGTTGGATTCTTGTAGAGAAATGATGGGTCTTTTAGACCTGTTATAATATAACAAAGCGTTATATTTTCTATAAGTCTATACTTATATGGAAACTATAAGAAAACCAATAGTCTTGAATTGGTTTTCCACTTATAGATAGACCTATTATCCAATCATAAAGATAAATCAAATGTGTAATTAGTGAAAAGGATTTTTATTCTTTGACATGGCCATAATCTTGATAAAAATCTACCTAAAGGCACCAAATCATATTTTAGTCAGGTCCATGATCATAATTTTTTCTTCAAGTAGGAGTTGGCATGAGGGATAAAATAAAAGATTTAATATTGAGAACTATGGATAGGAGCATTTAATGTGTCCTCAAAGCCTTTGGGGACCTTCTCACTCAACAATCTATATACATCATTCTAATTGATCAAAAGGGTGGCAATGTTTCCATTATCTAAGGAGTAAAAGGTTACAGCTTAGGTTCATTTAATGACCTAGTATAGGTGTTTTATTTATGATAGCATGCTCACCCATTCTTTCTATCTTCCTCTCCTCTTCTATATATATTCGTCTCATTCCCATTGTAGGGTTTCTTAGCTTTTGGATTTTTAGCATTTTCTTTTCTGAGATAAAGATACTCATCTATACTATTTAAAATGTGTGCTCATTTGGCAAGGTTTAACCCTATCAAAATATTGTAAGAACTACCTTTTGAATTAATAAGATTAACCCTTTGCCTATTTCTTACCTTAAATAAATGTTTAGTATGCTTGTGTATGGTAAATTTGTGAAGGAGACTCTTCTTAGTTTGTTGTCCTTCTACTACTCATTGAAGGTATTTTCAAGCTAATTTTTAGGTCTAGATTAGGGTTTTATTTGGGACCTCTTCCATGAAATATTTATGAAATTGGTGAAATTTTGAGATTAAGTAAGCCACATTTATCTTTTATTGATCTGTGTGGGTTCAAACTTATATGAGTATCTACTTAACTTTTGTGCATCACCCTTTTAGCTTTCTTAGGAGCCCTTAATCTCTTTCTAACCCTTTTCTCCCTAAAGCATTAAGTTTAATTTTAATTTTAGGTGAGCATTAAAGATGAATCCAACCTAATCTAGAGTTTCAACCCCAACATATATTACACATAGCCTAGGGTTGTTCAAATTTCATATCTCGATTAGAGAGAGCTTGAAGAACCCTCTCCAAGGGTGCAAATTGAGACTATAATAGTTTTTAGCATGACTAGTGGGGCCCATTTATTTAAAAATTAAAATTGAAAAAATTTGATGCTAATTTGATCAAATTTATAGTAGTTAAGCTCCAAATAATGGAATATAGAAAATTTAAAAGAAGAATCAACTCTTTAGTGTAAAATAGTAGCTGCATATCATGCCAAAGGTGATAACAAGGTTAGCTTCAAGAGGTATTCCTTTTAACTTTGTTTTAAATACCTTTGAATTTGGAAAAAAGACTAAGGTTTGAAAATACCCATCCATATCATGTAAACCTTTCTCTTAGGTTATTTCCAAGGTTTACCCTTGTAAGAGGACCCTTATTTCCCCTTACATAACCATGGCAGTCCCTAGAATTTTTATAGATTTTAATGGTTAAAGCCCTCTAGCTCTCACTCAATATGATCCTATCCTAGTTAAAACCCTAAAAATTATTCAATATTATATTAGGTACCAAGCTATAACACTTTCTTAATGTCTCATGGACATAGCCAAATTTTGCAACATACATAATGTCACTGAGGAGAATATAGCTATTAGCCTACTATCTACCTCTTTTAAAGTAACTACCCTAGATTGGTATAGAGGCCTTATTAATAATTCCATTTAAAAATAAGACCAATTAGGGGTATCCTTGTGTAAATTTTAGGACAAAAGTGACCATTTTTCACTTGTAGAACAACTAACTACAATTAGAAGAGCTCCTTCTAAATTCATGCAAGAATTCAACACAAGGTTCTAAAAAACCTAGGATAGAATCCCAATCATAGTTAGGACAAACCCTAAATTCACTTTCCTATATTATTTAAGGGCTTTAAATAGTGACATAGTGGTGATGATCCAATCATGAGAAGAAATATACTTCTAGGTGCATATGACGTGGCCATTAAAGCAAAAAATTATTTGGTTAAAGTTGGCAAACTTATACCTAGACCATTGATGCCCTTATTTCCTAAAATCATGTCATCTCCCATTTATATCCAACTATTATATGTCATTATAAATATACCAACAACTACTAAAATCCCTACATTGAAGCAAGACAAAGCTTCTACTAGTGGATTATATGACTCACTAGAAAAAAAGAATTTTCAAGAGCTGAAAAACATGTTTCATTCTTTATGGAATGATCTAGTAAATGAAAAAATGAAAAAAATAATTTAATAGGGCTTACCAAGGTTCATATTAGGCTAAGATGTAGGCTTTTCAAGCAAATAGACATCTATTTAAGGGAAACTGCAAAGGTCAGGCCAAGGTCAAAATCAAGGGCAATGATAACATGGTTACAATAGGTATAATAAATACAACCCTAATATTTATATTACTTCCAACTCCTTGGTCCCAATTCAAAATAATGTGTCTCAAGAAGTAGAGGCCACCATGCCTTGGAACCAATCCTTTGGTCAATGTATTTTCCCAAATATTGACCTTAACCAATCCTTTAATGATTAATGGTAGCAAGCTATTAATTTTGGGTAAAACCAAGCTCTCATGGCCCAAAATATAGAGGTGATTATGATGACCAAGTTAGAAGAGCCTCCATAGGGTCAAGGGTATAATTATGGATCAAATAATCTATATGTTACAATGATGAATTGTGAACAAGGGGAGTGCTATGAAACCAACCAATAAACTATTTCTAGCTAGGCCTATAGTCTAGTGACGATAAACACAAGATTTAAAAGAAGGAATATGGATGGTAACCAAGAAGCATTAAAAGAGATTTCCACCATTAATCCTTCATTGACAAGACCTAGAGAACCTAATATAACTCCAAAGGTTCTAGTAGCTCCAAAATATTAGTGCTAAAGGAATCCTTTTATTACCTAGGGCTCACAAGTTCAACAAATAATAATGGTGGCTCCCAAAGCACAAGCAAAGGTTAGTGGCGCACCCATAAACATTGTTAAATAAATGCAAAATTGAAATGGGAGTGTGCCCATGTGGGATATGCTCTCCATGCATGTTCAGGTGGACATCCTTTAGAAGGGTTTATCCAAGGTTAATTTTACAAATGTTGTAGACAATCCATCAAGCAAGGTGAATGAAGTTCTCATCAATATAGCTAAAGGGATAGAGGAAGGGTAATCAAGTAAATCAATCAAGCCTCCTCCCTTATATATTCTAGTAATCATTAGCAACTCTCTAGTGCATAATTTTTTGGTAGATAGTGGGGTTAGTACCTTAGTGATACTAAAGTCCATAGCTAATCAGCTTGGTTTAAAATATGATCCATAGTCTAAAGGAGTGTTACAACTTGACAGTTCCTCTCCTAAACTATCCAACATAATTGTTGACCTTAATATGACCCTTTAGGATTGTCCTAGTGGTTTGATAACCTAACATGTATTGGTATTAGACATGCATCATCACTTTTTACTATGATTATCCAAAGAATTAAAAACAAATATAGGGGATATATTATAGCAAACTAGTCCTATATGGCCTTCAGGACAAAGTATTAGACCAAGGTGTCATTCAAGGCTAAACCCATTACATAATTCCACATATAACCTTATGGGCTAGATAGATTCAACATCAATTTCACCATCATTGATGAGGATGAATTTTCAATGGGGTAGGATTTTAACACTCATGCAGAAGAGGTACCAAACATGTTCTTGAATGAGTTATGGAATGATAACTAGTTGGTGGACCACTCAAAAGGGGTTAATTAAAGAGACTTGGGTGTTTTTTATTTTCATGAAGAAGACCAATCTATGCCATCCCTCATAAGGCCTCAAGAAGATCCTAGTGGTCTATGGAAGTTATTTTTTAATAGCTCAAAGTGTAAGAATGGGGTGGGAGCAGGTGTAATGTTAATTTTCCCTTTAAATGATACGTATTTCTTTTTATACAATTTCCAATTTAGCTACTCATGTAATGTTGTAGGTTATGAGGGTCTCATCCATGGCCTTCAATGGGCCAATAAGAGAAAGATAAAGTAGTTGAAATTCTATAGGGACATTAAATTTGTTATGCACCAAATTAGAGGTTATAATACCACTAAGAACCATATAATGAATTCCTACAAACATAGAGTGTGGGACCTCATTCAAGACATTAAGGCTTTCAACATCTAATCAGTGTTGAGAGGCCAAAATCAACATGCCAATAGGCTAGTAGTTATGGGAGATGATTTTGACATCCCCAATGAATTGAAAATAACCAAGTTTCAACCACAAGTCAAAGTGGTAATAATACCATTAGTACCAGATAATGGATCTCATTGATAGGTCTTTGAAAATGACAAACAAATTACATGTTTTTTGTAGTAAGAAGTATAATTCTCCTCCCTTAATCAAGAAAAGTTGTAGCACCAGTATGGGAATCAACTTGTCTAATTAAGGTCCAATAAGCTTTCTAAATGGATAGTCACCCTAGAATGCCTCTTTCATGAATGGGACCTTATGAGGAAGGATAAAAAGTGGTGCCAACTAGCAATGAGAACTATTAGAGAGTCATCTTTGAGGAGAAGATTCTCAATCTTGGAAAGGTAAGCACTAAAGTTGAAAGGCATGATTTCATAAACCTCTATAAGGAATATGCAAACATATTTTCTTAGAAATATAGTGACCTACAGGTATTTGATCCTGATCTAGCTTAGTACACAATAGATCTAGAGGCTGATGTCAAGCCTATTAGGTAGAAGAAAAGGTCCATAAATCCTAAGATTAAAGAGCTCATGAGAAGGAGTTGACCAAGCTTGTGGAATTAAAGATCATCTTCCTAATCAAACACTCATCACAGGTAGATAATCTAGTACTTATCAAAAATAAGAGTGGGGAGATTAGACTGTGTGGACTTTAGAGATCTTAATATGATCTCTTTGAATGACCATTACCCTCTACCATCTATGGAATAACTCCTATATGTAGTTCCTGGTTCATAATGTTTCTCTCTCTTAGATGGATGGTCAGGTTATAACCAAGTGCTAATGAGAGAACATGACCATTACAAGACTAACTTCACCACCAAGTGGGGGACTTTTACTCATCAAAATATGCCCTCTAGATTATCTAATGCTAGGGTAACCTTCCAAAGGACAACGGACAAGGATTTATAAGGATTTATAAATCTAATGGTATTAGTGTATTTTGATGACATTACAATCATATCTAATAATTATAGTGAGCACATGGACCATTTAAGGTTAGTTTTCAAAAAATGTAGAGTATGAGATCTCTTTAAACCCCAAAAAATGTGTTTTCTCTATGCATGAAGGCATATTATTTCATATTATTTCAAAAGAAGGGTTATCCATTAACCTTGATAGAGTAAGTTCTATCTTAGCCTTATCCTTTCTAAAGCACAGAAGGGATATCTAGAGCTTCCTTGGGAAGATCAACTTTATGAGAAGGTTCATACCTAGTTTTGCAAACCTGGTTAAGCCTATCAACACTATGCTAAAAAAAAGGTGTGTTTCCATGGTCTGATGAAGGCAAGATAGCTTTTAAATCCATAAAATAGGTCATTTACTAATCACCCTCAATTTAAAATCTTGATTTATCCAAATACTTCATCTTGTACACATTTTCTAACATTAAAAACATATTAACTATGCTAATGTAGAAGAACAATGAAGTAATGGAGCAACCAATTGCATTTTTGAGTCAATGGATGGGAAGATATGAGGTGAGGTACATTTTCATTGATAAATAATTTATTTCGGCCTTGAGAAGCCTCAATAAGTTCAAGCCCATGATCTACAATATTAGGATCCATATTATGGTGTCTCATCCTGGAATTAGGGATTTCCTCCTTAACAAATATTTAAGTAAGAAGAGAGCGGGATGGATCACAAAGTTCATGGAATATGATGTAGAGATCAAGGTCACCAAGTTGGTCAAGGGAAATGGATTATGTGAGCACATGTTGATTGACCTTTAAAAGGATAATGAAGCTATTTTGGTGATCCAAGATAACTCATAGGTACGTGTACTCCCACCTTAAAAATTCTAAATTCAAGATATGGATTGCTTCTTGGCAATGGGAAAATTCACTCAAGGTTTAGATAGAGCCAAAATAATGTGCTTCAAGTTTCAATCTATACCTTATGTATTAGTTAATGGTTTTATTTTTAGAAAGGACCTCAATGGGTTACTCCTGAGATGCATAGATGATGACTAGGTAACTAAACTTTTGGAGTAGTTCCATGATGGACTTGCAAGAGGCCATTTTGCACCCAAAAACACCATAGTAAAAGTAATGAGGTTTAGTTATTACTGGCCCAAGATTTTCAAATATGCTTATGCATGGATTATTAAATTTTATAAGTGTGCCCTTTTTGTAGGAAAGTAAAAACAAGTAGCCCCTTCCACTCAATCCTATTTAGGTGGAGCAACCCTTCATGTAATGGGGGTTAGACTTCATAGAGATGATCAATACACCATCAAGTACATGGCATAAATAGGTGATCACTTCAATTGACTACTTTACCAAGTGGGTAGAAGCCATTAATTTGAAGAAATCTATTAAGTTTATAGTCTTGGATTTCTATGATAGCCTTATAACTAGGTTTGGTGTCCCATCCACCATAATTTATGATAATGGATTGGCATTACTTGGTATGAAGACAAGTGAGTGGGATCTCAATTGAGGCATCTACCTCAGAACTTCTTCCAATTAATATCCTTAAGGAAATTGATAGTCCACAAAAAATAATTTGTTGAGGATCATTAGGAGGACTATGTAAGAAAATTAGATAACATGACACACCAAGCTAAAGACATCCTTGTGTGATGATAGGGTGACTCCTAAAATGGCCATTAGTAATTATCCATATGTTGTTTTGTATAGAAGGGAATCTATATTTCCTATCTCCCTTGAGTTACCTACATTATAATTAGCTCATCATCTTGAGTTGATGGAGGATGAGCCCATGACTATGAGGATGGTAGAACTCATGAAGCTGGAAGAAACCAATGACCTTGCTATGAAAACTTTGGAATCACATCAAGCTCAGGCCAAGAAGGATTTTTAAAAAATATTTATATCAAGGAGATTTGAGGAAGGGGACTTAATCATCAAATGGGATTCAAATAAGGTCAAACCAAGTAACCATACCAAGCTTAAGAACTTGTGGAGTGGTCCTTTTTTGATCCATAGATGTAAAGAGAACAATGCTTTTTAGCTTGCCCAACTGGATGGAGAGGTATTAACCATACCAATCAATGGTATTCATTTGAAGCCTTTTTATTAAATAAAATTGCATCCATTATAACATATTATACATGTTAGAGTAGCTTTATGCTTTCCTCTTGGTTCCTTGTGCACTTTTCTTTTCTATTTTATTGTTTCCTTTTCTAAAATTCTTTGGTTATTTTATTGTGTTTTGTTTCTTTTGATCCTTATTATTTCAAAAGAGAGGTTCAGCTTAGTTACATAAGCTAATGAATCCATACAAATGGACTAGATAAAATAATGGTCTAGGTTCTCAAATCATAATAGGCATGCTTCCCTATGAGTCACCAAAAATGTTAGCTATTTTTATCCCATGTAAGAAATTCTTGCATGGTTTGATGAAGCACACATAAAGCACAAGTAGGTAGTTTGTTGAGGCTAGATCTCACACATGTGAATGAGTTAATAATAATTGGTCATATGCATTTTTTCACTTTCATATCAAGATCATACATGCTAAATCTTAGGTCCTATACTGAAGCAAAAATATAGTTATGCATGTGAAAATTTGGCTCTTTAGTTGGTTTTCACTAAGTTTCCCATACTTAACCAAAAAAGCTTGACCATTGTTAGGATGTCATAATGGAAAAATTATGGATCAGTCAACTTGGGCCTTTAATATATTCACCTATAAATCTCCCAATACCAGTGGATTAAGTGGGTTTGTTCACTTTGACCTTTGAAACATCCCTCGAAAGTTTA
Source organism: Torreya grandis (assembly GCA_037957365.1). Lineage (NCBI taxonomy): Eukaryota > Viridiplantae > Streptophyta > Pinopsida > Cupressales > Taxaceae > Torreya > Torreya grandis. Next base: position 1,785,480 of record JARHVA010002365.1, read on the forward strand.
AGGCCTCCATGACTTTTTCTCTTCAAATTATTAGCCTTTGAAAATAGATATCCAATGTGAGATGTTCATGCCAATGTCAAATTTAAGGATAGAATGAGATACAACTATTAATATTAAAATTTTATGGTCATACAACCATAAATTATGGTCATACAAATATTATTCTATGGGAGTGAGGGCATTAAATTTAAGACCATGCACTATCCATTAGTTTTCAAATGGTGGGTCTTGGCAGATCGATGGTGCACATTGTATCATACATTTGGATCTAGTGATGAGTGATGGTAAAAGAGTTAGTGAATCTCAAGGGTGAACATATGCATGAAAATTGTCAAGGATGCATTCAACTGGTAAGAAATCAATGATCCTTGTGCCTTCATACAAATTAAAATTGACAGAGGGAGTTGAGTTAGCTTTTCAATGAGCTAAGTCAGTTTTTAACAACCAATTAGATTAAATATGAACCAATATTATTGATGAAGGTTGGAATATATTTTTGACCATGAAATATAGGGTATTGTAGGGTCTTTTGATGTCATTGGAGCTAGTTCAAATACCACAACACAACCCAAGTATTACAATGAGATGCAAGGAACACATATAGACCATCATTAAAGTTAAAATATGGACCTTTGGTTCATATTTTTACTTAGGTAGGGTTGTTATTGCAGTAATGGTATAACCTTTTTAAGTATAATATGTTTATTTATATATGGGTCGGATTCCTATATAGAAAGGATGGGTCTTTTGGACCTGTTATAATATAAAATAGTTTTATATTTTATATAGATCTATACTGATATGGAAACTATAGGAAAACCAATAGTCTTGAATTGGTTTTCCATCTATAGATAGATCTATAATTCAATCATGAAGATAAATTAGAGGTGTAAATAATGCAAAATATCTTCATTCTTCAGCATGGCCATAATATCAATAAGTAGCCTCTTAAAGGCATCAAATCATGTTTAAGTCAGGTCTATGATCATAAAGTTTTATCTTCAAATAGGATTTGGAATGAGGTATCAAAGAAAATATCTAGTATTGGGAACTATATCTAGGAGAATTTAATTAAAAGCTTGTGGGGATCTTCTAACTCAACAAGAGATATACAACATTCTGATTGATCAAAAGGGTAGAAATGTTTCCATTGGCTAAAGATCAAAAGGTGGTAGCTTAGGTTAATTTAATGACCCAATATAGGTGTTATTTTTATAATAATGTTCTTGCCCATTATTTTTGGCTACCTCTATTCTTTTATATATCTTAGTCTCATTCCCATTTAGGGGTTCTTAGCTTTTGTATTTTTAGCATTTTCTTTTCTGAGACAAGGATACTCATTGATACTCTTAAAAAAATGTGCTCATTTGGCAAGGTTAAACCCTATAAAAATATTGTAAGAACTACCTTTTAAAGTAATATGATCAAATCTTCAACTATTTCTTACCTTAAATCAGTGTTTAGTTGTTTGTGTATGATAAATTTATGAAGGAGACTCTTCCTAGTTTATTGTCCTTCTACTTGACTCTTTGAAGGTGTTTTCAAGTTAATTTACATGTCTAGATTAATATTCTATTTGGGAGCTCTTCCACAAAATATTTATGTAATTGGTGAGATAATGAGATTGAGTAAGCCATAGTTATCTTTTATTGATCTAGTGTGGGTTTAGACTTTTATGAGTGTCCACTTAAGTTTGGTGCATCACCTTTTTATCTTTCTTAGGATCCCTTACTCTCTTTCTAACCCCTTTCCCCATGAATCATTAGGCTTAGTTTTAGTTTTTTGTGAGCATGAAAGAGGAAGCCAAACCACTCTAAAGGGTTAACCTCAACATAGGTTACCCATACCCTAAGGTTGTCCCAATTTTATATCTAAATTGGACATATCTTGAAAAAACCTATCCAATGGTAAGAATTGATCCTATAACTATTCCCAAACCTTAAGATATTTCCACTTGAAGACATCATCCCATCATAAAATATAATAATAAATAGAAGGATAGTACTTAAAAGGTGGTTGGAATAAGTTAAGGATGTAACATCTTTAGAAAATATAGAGTTCAAAATTTCCCTATTGCTAAAGGATGATATGGTCATGAGGGTGACCAAACTTGATGGCATCTTCATAGATGACTAGGAATTTAGAGCTCAAATGAACGTATTTATTTCAAATTTCCATCAAGACATAGCTAGCACAAAGATTGACACTAAAGAGATTAACATTATGTCTTTTGACAACTAAAGGATAGAGAGAGTTAAGGATATTAAATAAGTGTTGAGGCCTCTACTTGAAAAATATGATAGGCTTATTCAAGAAATGCCTACCCTATTTCAGCCTATGATTTTATATTTTAGTCAAATTTACTAGGACTACTTAACATGTGATAAATTTTTGACAAGGGAGGCGACAAAGAAATAAAGGTTACAACAATGATCTGGTCATCAACCTCCTCCATGACCTTGAGGAATATTTAACTTTGTTTTGTAAATTCAAATTTTAAATATTCCATTGTAATATGTGGCATTTTAGTTATTATTGAAAAGCTAAAATCTACTTGGCTATAGTTGGGAATATTTTAATAGGCCAACTTGATCTTGTATGGGCATTTTGAAGCCTATATGTAGGGTTATTCCTCCTCATTTCAAGGATAATAGGGAATTTTTTTATATAATTAATGCAAAAGAGCTAAGAATTCATGAGATTGTTTAAATGCTTTGTTGTGAGTTTTGTAGTTTTTACTTCTCATGCTTTAAAAAATTAATGGTTTCTTTTTTTCAGACTAATCCTATAATATATCAATGTATGCATTTTTTGGTTTGATTTTAAAAATGGGATAACAAATATATTGGTTTATGTGCTCTATTTTATCTTATTTAAATCTAAATGTGCTTATGAAATTTGATGTGAATAAGTAACTTTCATGTAACATATGATTTTATATATATGCATCCCTTTACTTTGAATTCTTAACTAAATTAATTTGGATTTGAGTATTAAAATCATGTTGGTGAGTTCTAGTTTTACATTTTTTTGTCATAGAAGTTGGAATAATTGACACCTTTAACCATTTGAAGTAAACTCTCTTTTTCTGCCCTACCCTGCTTGCCTTTGGATCTACCCTAAGAGTCACTTTAGTTTAGCTCATTTTGTAAATATTATTGGTTTATTTCTTGTTTGGGGAATAATTAGAAAAATTTAGATCAATTTCACAAAGATTATCAATAAATAAGGTGTCACTACATATTATATGTTGTCCTTATAGTAGGGTCTGCTCGTAAACTTACAAGTGGTGGCCATATCTCTACTATTTTCCTATTTTTAGTACTAATTTTATAAACAACTCAAGCCTTGACTCTTATAGGATTTAAACTTTATTTTATTACTTTATTTCCATTCTTTAGTGACACATGGAGCACATTTATTTCATAAACATGTTCTTTTATCAAGTTTAAGGTAAAGTGTCGTAGAAGGGAAAAGTGTAATAGTCAAGTTTAATGCATGACATGGGTAAAAATGATAAAAAAAATCCATATGATCACACTTGTAAAATATTTATATATAGTTATATAAATTTAAATTATGTCAATAATGTCATTTGGGTTTAGTTTTGTAGGTTCAACATCCAAATTGAGAGAGAATCACTCCTTTATATATAGTTATAGGCACTTTTATGGACTTAGGAGATCCATTGGCATGTGAAAATCATTTAAGGGTGTATATTAACCTATATAGGCCATATAAATTATTTAAAATATTTTAAAAATTATATATTCCAAAAAATACACCAGAACCTCCATCATTCTCTTCGTAAGCTAATAAAGGTCAACTTTATATGTTTAGTATAGAGAGACAAGAGAGAGTTATGGTCTAATTTTTTTTCTAGGGGATGTGGTCCTAGTGACATTAATTTTTTTTAAAATATTCATCATATTTTTATCCCATCCTTTATTAATATTCATTAAGATTTCACGGAGGTCATTATGTCTTAATCATCTAAGCAGGGTCTAGTTTTGCCTCTATTTCTTCACTTCAGAGTTCAATGGTGGAAAATGGATTTTTTGAGGTGATTTTAAAGATAAAATTATTTTTTTATGTTATTTTAATTAATAAACCCAACTATGTGAGTTTCCTTAAACAAGGAAATTGGTGTCTCAAGCATATGTAAACATACCACCCTAGATGCAATCATTTTGGTTGGTTTTGAGTAATGTCATTCTTAAAAGTTTACAAGTACTTCATCAGTCATGTAAAACAGGATATATATCATTCTTAGAAGATACATTTACTTTATATTTTAAAAATGGTTTATTTGTAGACAATCCTTCAAGTGGTGACATGGTTCAGCCTTTAAAGGCATGATGTAGTGTATGAACAATTTCCTACATGCTTAATTTATAAACTTGGCCCAAATAGCAATGAAAAATAAATAATATAATGTGATAATGGAATTTAACAAATTGGAGGCCCAAAGGAAAGAAATAAAAATTTAAATTGACTCTCTAACAAAAACTAGGATAAGCT
>JARHVA010002365.1:1795000-1835000 GCA_037957365.1 Torreya grandis
ACATTATTTTTTTATACTATCACCTCTTGGTTGATCATACTAATCTCTTTCAACAATAATAACCTTCATGTGTTAATCACTAGTGTGATAGGGACTATTTTAGAGTAGTATAATTAAATTATAACTTAGTATTTCATAATGCATTCTTAAAAAGCTGAGGAACTCATTTTTTGGTGCATCACCTTTAAGTTATTTCTTATTTTTAATATTCATTTCTCCCTTTTTATGTCAATCAAATAGTATAGTTGTTAGTGTAGGTGTTGTACTTGGGATCTATCCCAAAATATAGAAGTTTTATCCCCTTGTAATACAACCCATAATCATGGATAAATCCCATTACATAGCTTAGGTTGAGAGGGCTTGAATTGCCTTCTCAAGGATGTAAATTTGAGATATAACACCTACCTCTAAGAGGTATATAAAATCAAGGATTTATTAAACATGTAAAAAAAATCTTGATGTCAAATAGTGAATAATTGAAAATATAAAATCATTTTACTCAGCTATAACCAAATAGAATATCTTTTCTTGAGCTAGAAAATTGCTATTGAGAAAGCAGAGCTACCTAAAACATACCTTGGATTCTCCAACACATTTTTCCTCATGTTTTCATTTTAGAATATTATTTTGATGGAAAAATAAATAAAAAATGATAACAATATTTTTTTTATAAAAACCCTAAAATGTAACACGACATTTTTTAGATTAGTATATATAAAACATAATGAATATAAAATAAAAATATGGTTATGGTAAAAAAGTAGTCATTTTATAATCATGACCCAATACCCAATATAAGCATTAGAAAAGAAAGATGGAAAAACTATAGATTTATAAAATCAAAATAGGATAAACATGGATAAACAACAAGAGTCTCAAAATAATATATCAAAACATAGTTAAAAGTGTGAACATCAAGCATGTGGGAATTCATTACATACTATGAAACCCTAAGTCAAAATTGGCACCCTAAAAATGTAGTCCTTTCTTATTAAATAAAACTAATAGTTATTGTTACTCATATACAAAATGAAAATTATTTGAAAAAATTATCATGTTAGTGATTTTCATAATTTTCATGAATATGAAATGTATCATCATACACAACAAATTAGATCTACACTCAACATTAAAATGTTTACTAGGTTTTGGATTATCTATCTACAAAGTTAAATTCACACTTTAAATATGCACATTCAATCCGTAGATATTGTTCATGATTCCACATATTATTATAATTTTCTATTTTTCATTTTGTCAACCAATTAGCATGCATTGATATATATACAAATAGATGAAGAGAAGTACTTAATTTTATTTTAAGCACAAATATTATTTTATTTGAAAATGTGAAATTATCAATAATAAAAAAATGTTAATCCCCATAAGGTTGATCAATTTAAAGCATATATTAAATGAATATAGCATTAAGGAAAACTGTTTGTATCATTTTGTCAAAGAGATCACATGTAAGAAGGATGAGTGGTGTCCAAAACAAACTTCACTCACCTAGTTGGCTCAAGACATGAATCCTTAGTCTAAGAGGATATATGCATCCATGATGAACTTGTTTGGTAAAAATTCAATCTATTACACCCCCTGACTCTAATCTTTAATAAACATGGAATTCGTTTAAGTAAGAATCATCCCATAATCAAACAAAAAATGAATTAATTTTTTTAAAAAAAAGAGAAATGATTCTACACTTTTAAAATATGGCTAGTGCTATACAAAAATTATATTTCAATATTAATCCTAACATTGTTATTTTAAATAATATTTATAAAACACAACTCATGGAGTATTTATTATAAACTTACAATTTGAAGCTCAATGCAGAGGTAGGTATATCTTCCAATTGTAGTTCCATTTATCCATCAGTAAAAAATAATGTAAGAATTTTCTACATCTAGGATTTTTTGGTGAACTTGTCCAAAAATTCATAGCTATTTTTTGGCTAATAGAATTATTATTTAACAATATAACCCCTATATTAGGTGAAATGATATAAATTAATCCTATGTTAATAATTTTTTGGTCCCTAAATAATATTGTTAAAAATTCACCAATTAGCTATAATTTTCCCTTTAAAATACTTTAGTGAGAAGCATTCTATATTGAAATATGAGGTATGTTATCTACTTAACATAGGGTAAACAACATATGAAAACAAGTGAGATAGAAATATAAGAAAATTATTTAGGTCCTTATTTTAGATTTTTTAAAATATTTGGATGTTTTTGAATTTTTTTATTATATTGGGTAAATAAGGATAGTTTAATAAGGACCAACAACCATCAAGTTTAAACAATGAAAAGGCCTTAAAGTCCATCAACTAAGCCACTGCAAGATGTGTAAGCATAAGTCCATAATAAAAATAATAAAAAACTAGTAATAATGATATACTAATAGAAAAAAGAACAAACCAAACATTAAATAGAAATAAAGGGCTATCTGAAGCTCACCTTATCTTTTACCTTAATCACTTCTTGCATTGTCTTTACATGGGTTCACTTACATGGACCTTCTGGAGGGGCCTATTTGGTATTCTTCATAAGGTTATTTTTATCCTTTGGTGTTGGTAGAAGGTATTCAATAGCTTTTGGTTTGTTTTCTTAGTTAGTATCCTTTTCAATCTGGGGAGTTTTATTTTCCTCTCCCTTGTCTAGATCCTACTTGAGTTGGTCGATCTCATGTTTTAAATAATTCCATTCCTTGATAAAATTATACATGGCCCTTCCCATATCCATAAATCTCACTTAAAAGGATTCTAAATTTCTTTTGTCATCCCAATTAAATACTCCATATTTTATAACTTTTTAATTTTGTTTCCTTATTCCTCCTAACAAGAGATGGTCACATTTTTTGATTTTTTGTTCACATAGGATGGGGTTATGGCTCTCAAATGTTTATTGGAGAATTTAATGTGGTTTTTGGCTAAGGTAGAGATGGGAAGGGAAATATCATGGGATGGGAGTCCTTACTTCCTTTTTAGAAGCCCAGAATTCTTAAAAGGGTGCTTTGATGGGAGGTCAGGGATTGGTTTTCTACATAAGAGTTCTTCAGATTTAAAAATTAAGAAGATCAATCCTATATGTATAATATAATTATTTTTAAAATATTAAAGGTAAGTAATTCACTTTCCATAGATTTTATAAGGTATTAAGGTAGACTGATTTTATGTCCTCAAAAGTGATTAAGCAAAAAATAAATGGTGGGATAAAATGAGGGTAAAATTACCTTCAAGATTCAAATACTTCATGATTTGTAAGCATATTTTTAGACAATAATGATGGAGGTACTACCTCCAGAATCCCTTATTATTAATCTTCAAAATTTCATTAGTGCATAATAACTTTTATATTAAATCTAATTTATAGAATTTGTACTTGAAGGCTTTTTCTCCATCACATCTCATTCTATTAATCTCCCCTATTCATTCTTTAGTCACACTAATCTTGATTCTTCTCATTTTGACCATCCTCTAATTTCATGAAACTGTGAATTCATTTGATATATTTTTTCCCTAAAATTCATTGTATAAATTTTGTATGTCTACCCTTACACATTTTTTCCAAACCCTTTTGTTTTCCTAGATCTTCATACAAGAGAGGGGTTCTAAATGGTCTCTGTCTCCTCCCATTTATTCATTGGATGATTTCTTCCCTTTATATATGAGAATGATTGAATTATTCACCTCATGCTTTGGTTTTCAATAGTGACCAAATTTGAAAGTCCTATCACTTTTAGTTTTACGACTAAGCATGTTATCATCATTACATAAGAAGGGGTGAATTATTCACTTGCCCAAGTATGTATTTCCTACATGTGACTAGCTCATAGGGATATTCTAAAGTTTTATTCAAATAATTATCAATTGAATCTAATAAATTGTCTAGGAGACTATGAGATCCCTCCCATGTGACCAATATGGAATCTTCAACACCAAAGTTTTCTAAGTCATCTACAGCTGAATTGCCTTCACAAAAAACATGTTTGATAGAGTCCTCTCCAAATTAAGATATCAACCATCAAGTTTCATCGATGATAGATTTGATACTATGGTTATTTTTTTCTTATAAAATCATTAATAATGTTTACTGATTCCCCCTCAAAGACTAAATTGGTCACATTAATCCTAGAGGCTAGATGAATGCCCTAGAATATGACCATTACTTAAGCTATATGGTTGGTTTGAACTCCAAGGGGCCCTGTGTAAGTTGCTACCACATTCCCATCATGATCCCTAATAACTCCCCCTCTATCCTTACCTAGGTTACCTTTTGAGGATCTATTAAATTTGAGATTCAACCATTTATGTGGTGGTAGTGACCACTTAGGAAATTTCCTAGAAGCCAATGATTTAGGGACATCTAACACTTGGTCAAGGTTATAGTTTTTAAGAATGTAAGTCTCAGAAGTAGAATAAGGAACCTTATCATTATGAGGGAAATCCAACCATTTTTATGAAATATCTAATCATAAATTATGAAAGATGGAGCTTATGCTTCTCTTTTTATTAGTAAAAATGTTTTAATTCCTCAGCTTACAATTAACCCAAAATAGGTGGGGGAGAGCAAGGTGCCACAAAAATTAAAGGGAATCCAAAGCTAAGGGAGGTTTCCATTACATAATAAATTCCAATATCAAGCCATGATAGACATAGGAGATAAAAAAAATTTAAAGAAGAAGGCCAATAGTGCAGAGCTAAAAGGTTAATATAATAAAAGGTGGTAAGCTGACTCCTCAAACAATTTGAAAAAAACACACTTTTTGGGGCTGATCATATCCCTCTTGGATAAATTATCAATAGTAAGAATATTATTCTAAGCTAGCAACTAGAAGAATACATTAACCTTAGGAGTGAGGTTTTTGATCTAGAGTAGACACCAATAATCCCACTCCTCATCTAAGCCCAAATCAACCAAATAGTTTTAAATTTATTAAGAAAAACCTACAATATTCATCCAGGTAAAACAATGGGTCCTCCTTTGGGAAAAGTGGAATGTGGACATGATGAATATTCATGTTGAGCCTGAGCAAGGCCTAGGAAACTTCTTCATTTGTTGAATCTAAGTGGATCAAGATTTCAATGTGGAATACCATTCTTATAGAAACAATAATATTTGACTTTTGCATCCAAAAAAACCTTGAACAAATGGAAAAGATTAATATAGGGGTCCTAGAGTGTTAGGGGGATTGAGATATCCATGGGCCATCCCAAAATTATACCATTTTATCACTACCAATATTCTACCCACATCCTTTTTCGAGTATAGTCTTTCCACTCAAAATGGATTTCTAGAAATCCAAGCCATCAGTTGGGCCTTCCTTCTATAGAAATAAATTCTCATAATTTCCTTATAGATATTTATCTTTAATGATGAAAATCCATTGATTGTCTTCTTTAATAATTTTCCATCCTCATTTTATGAGGATGAATATTTTCATGATTTTTAGCTTACAGAGGTACAACCCTCCATTGGAATTGGGGAGACATGTGTTTTCCATTTAAAAAGTGAAAATATAAAAAAATATTCCAATCCTTTCCAAAGTAAGGTTAATTGTATTCACTCAATTCTATCAGCAATTTTACTAGACATATTGAAAAGGGGCATGAAATAAATGGGGATGCTTTGGATGGAGCTTTTGAATAGTTGTAGTTTACCTACCTGAGTCATCAGATGCCCCTTGCATCCTAAAAGTGTCTTTAATATTATGTCACTAAGGGGTTCCAAAATTATCCATACAGTTTTATATCAAAGAGTGGGACACCTAAGTGGGTATAAGGAAGACTTCCTATCTAACACCCAAGAATGGTAGCCAGCTTCTTATGGAGACCTTGTTGAGTGTTGATGAAAAAATGAATATTTCAAAATAGTTAATGAATTTATTTGAGACTTGGTCATACTATAAGATAATCCTTTCAATATATTTAGTTTTTGAAATAAAGGCTCCACCAAGCAGGAAAGTCTCATAAATAAATAGTTCATGGGTGACTGATCTAGTGTTTTAGGTCACCCTTAAGACTTTAATGAATCCTTAATCCCTAGTTTCTTGAATTTTTATTCCCAAAATTTTAGCGATGATGATGAAGAGATAGGGATATAGGGAATCCCCTTGTCTCAATCCCCTTTAGGCAATAAGTAAGCTTTGGGAACCCCATTAATTAGGACAAATTTTTTTGAGGTAGCTATACACCTAAATATGAGATTACTAAATGAGGAATAGAATCCAAAATTTTCATGAGCCTTATCAATTAGCCTACAAGATACTCTGTCATAGTTATTGTTCATATCTATTTTGAAAAGCGTGCCTTATTTCTAATTTTTTTAAATATTTAATTAATTTTTATTTTTTGAAATATATACATTTCTTATTTGATTTTGTTCTGGAATATTTGAATGTTAAGTAGATTTGAAAAATAAGTGATAAGAATCAAATCTTGGAAAATAAAGGAATTGACAGAGGTTTTAATTTTATTTTTTGTTTTGAAAAATAATAACATGTTAAGGTGTAAGGCAAGCAATGTGCCCCAAATATAAATGTAACTTTGAGTCATAAAATTATAGTGTAAATATGGAAAATATGTAAGAATGTGCATGCTCCTCAAATGGGGAAGAGGCTAAATGTACATGTAAAAATTAGAAATATTATGTCATGTAAGTGTCATAGGATGTAATATATGCAATAGCAAATAAGTGGAGTGCTATAGAGATATGTGTTTTAAATTATTTGAATCAATTTTAAAATTAAAAGGACAAGTACCCAAAGTGAAAAAATAAAACCAATGGTTCTAAAAATCCATGGATAAGGGATAGATCAATTTTAATTAAAATAAAAGAAAAGAAGATATGTATTGTCTAATATTTATTTTAAAATAATTTCCAACTAGATGTAAAAAATAAAAATAAATAATCATTGGATGTTTTATTTCTTGCACATGTAATAATTGTTTTATTATGCATTTGATTAGGGGGATGCTTCTATGGAGGCCATGTATCATGTATATTATAACCATAAACTAGATTTACATATTCATATTGCATATTGGTTTTGTCCTTCCAATAATATTTTTCATAATCATTATCATAAGAAAAACATGATCTTCTTAGGTTGTTCTTGAAATTGTGAGATACCATTTTTATTATCTTTTATATTTGGTTATGATAAATTCATTATTGCATAAATTGGATTGGTTTTTTTAATGTGTATCATTGTTAGTAGCTTGCATCTTATCTTTAATTATAGAATGATCATGTTTGCTTGGTTTAATATTAATGGGGTATGATTTGTGATTTTATTTCTTGAATTAAAGGTGTAACCATATATTTTGAAGTTTTGACTTTATCTTAATTCTTTATGCATGAAGTAGCTATAATGCTTGATTCCTTATCAAATATATTTGTACCATTAGAATGTATAGGAATATTTTTATTTAGATATTTATTCATGAAAAAAATTGAAAACAGATCTTTATTTATTATCTTAAATTTGTTCTTGAAACATTTATTTTGGCAGTTATTCTATTTACAATTTTAATTTTATAAGATTATTTACTCTATTTTTTTTTACATGTTTGCTTGATTTGAATTGTATTTTTGTATTCATATATTATTTTTGTGTTCTAATTCCACTTGTATTTTATGATAGTATTATGTAGTCATATAAAATGTGAAATTTGGTTGCTTGGGTATGGCTAATGAAACTCAATCCATAGGTCTTCCTACTTGCTTGCACAACCCTTTTAGGCTCTTTTTTCACTGATTCCTAGTCATCCACAACCTTATAAACTTAACCCTCTTAGACCCAAGTAACACTCTTAGGCCCAGATCCACCCCTAGGTCTCATTCCCTCTGGACAACAATACCCAAGTTAGATAGGAGCACTACAACCTAAGGTGTCTAATTTTCAACGCTATTGTCCAAGTAAAAAATAGGTTTTAATAGTCATTTTATCCTAGATCCTTATCCTAATTCATGCCAGCCTAATGCAAATTAATTTAACCCATGATCATTAAATCCCATATAAAAGGACATTCAAAGTCTATTTAGAAGGGTTGGCACTCATTTACAAGAGAGAAACATGAATACTAGCAAGATCACTCAAGGACTTATCCTTATTCTCTACATACATCCATATAATAGTATTTCAAGCTTACTCAAACCCTCATACCAATCCTTAGTCATTCCAAATGCACTCTATTTCACATTTACTTACATTTTCATCACACTATTACACCAAGCACTTTAATGGGATAACTACATATAGCTTGATACCTCCTTGGAGTATTGGTATGTAGGTAGCATGCCCACATATGAGTTTAAAGTGTATCCAATGTATCCTTTACACACTAACCCCTTTTACCTATTTATTGAGGTTCTATTTAATTGAATAGAAGACACAAACATAGGAATAATAGGATCTACATTGAGTTCCATTGATAGTAATGATCTAGAATTTGGTACACAATCTCACATAGACATTGTGAATAAAACCCAAAAAAATCATATCTCTATGAGTAGTTTGGACAAGAGTGACAAGACCAGGACTAAAATGCCAAACAGTAGGGTGTCTTATTTTTGACAGTCTTATCCAACCAAGAAACAAACTCCATAGCTAAATTGATGATAGTGTCCTAGTATTGTTCCTCCAATATTAGACTTTGTCTCAACCAAAATAGTCCAGAGTAAGCTAAATCATATTTTATCTCACTTATTACTATTTTTAGAAAAGGCAAAAATACAATGAAATCACACAAATTAGTATCCTAATTATACATATTATTTATTGATTTTTATCATATTCTAGACCCTTTACTATTGAGGAATAAAACACTTAATTTCCTAAAAATAATAAAATCATCTAGTGAACCTGAATTGCTTTAAATTTTGCACAAAAACCTTAGAAACCCTAGGGTTAATTCCTAGCTGATTTTTCACATTAATTTTTGAACCTTTATTTAATATTAAAATAATAAATTCCTCTCAAATTTGGAAATTTTGTAGCAAATTTAAAATAAATTTATTTCAAACCCTTGTTGCCTCAACTAGCTCCTAGTAATTTTCCAATAGTTTTTCAATCATTTTCTAAGATTTTAGTTTCATATTAAAATTAAAAAAATCACTTCAAATCTCAAAAATTCATAGTAATTTTAAAAAAAAATCTCAAAACCCTAGCTACATCTACTAAGTCCCATTAAATAAAGAATTTTCCATTAAAATTTTGAATTTTATCTTGCATATTTAACTCAAAAATTCAATTTCAAATTAAAAAGTTCATAGTGTTTGCCAAAAATATTTTTGGAAAATATCTAGTTGCATGTACTAGCATCCATTTTTATTCTTAATGTATCACCTTACATCCATACTCAAATTTTAAAAATGTTATTAATTTATTTACAAACATTTCTTACATTTCATGAAAATAATAAGGAAACCATCTGGACCCTATCATGTACATGAATGATGAAGTCTATCATATGTTAGTATGAAGTTTCATTCTTTACATTTCATGATTATTTTTCATTATATGGGATGATGTTAAGCAAGTTATTATTAAATGTGTTAATAAATATTTTGCATCACCTCCCTTGGAACCTCTACCCAGTACTGAGTCATGTTGCATGGTCCATTTTTCTCTTCCCCAAGTCACTACCCATTGCCAAGGAGCGTAGTTGACACCTTTTGTCCCACCACCTCCTTGACCCATTGATTATCTTCACTCTCCTCCCATAGCTATTAATAATCCTATAAATATAGTAGATAACATGGTTAGAGCTATTACTTGATGTACTGCTATGCCTCCTCCAACCACCTAAGACCCTCATCATCTTGTTATTCCTACCCATCCCAGGCCCAGCTCTTTCATACAAGTAGATCTACATAAGGCATATGACATTGTTGATCAATTAATAAAAAATATAGCTAAGATTTCCATGTTAGAACTACTTCATAAAGCTAATGTATTCAAGGACATTTTTTGTAAAGCACTCACTCAAAAGTCTATGCCTATTGATTCAGAACCTTCTTACTTACATTAGTGGTCAACACATTAAAAACTAGAGAAGATGAAATTTATTTTGATAGTGAGGACATGATTTCCCAGATAGTAATTGATCAAAATTTACCATTATTCATATAAGTTCAAGTCAAAATTAATGTAGTCAAGAGATTTCTTGTTGATAGTGGCTCCAAAATGAATATATGTAATATCATATTCTTATAGGCCATGGGCATAGATTTGGCATCCATACATAAAACATATAAGAATATTTGAGGGTTTGATGACTACCTTGATAGACATTGGGATCTATTACTTAAGATATCAAGGTGGGACCAAAAACCCTCTCTACACATTTTCAAGTCATGCAAGGTCCTTTTCACTATAACCTTTTACTTAGATGACATTGGATACATACTATGGGGACTATTCTTTCTACTCTCCATCGATGTATTAAATTTCTTCATGAGGGATATCTATACACATGTCTATTAAAAAAATATCCATTCATGTATTATCAAACTACAGATTCATCTTCAACTATTTTTCTAAATGGGATACCATATCTCATAGTATTACCACCAACTCATAGCATTTATCTTGATTAGATAAGTACATATGAGGTTAGAGAGACTATAAATTCTTGTAGTCCTCCACTTATATTTAGAACTTCAACTCCAGATACTTCTCCAATCATAGTAGCTTCAGCCATCTTAGCTACTCCTTTGGTCATATTTCCAACACATGTTACACATTCACCATCACCAATAGTAGTACCAGTAGTTCCAGTTGATTCCATAGTTACTCCATCAATTATAAACACCTTAGTAGTAGTAATATCTTATACTACTATGTAGGATGAGACTCCTATATCACATTTACCCATTTTGGTAATTTTTTTTTGATAAAAGATGAAAACATTGTGTGTATACAACTTTCACCTCCTTAGTGAATTATTTGTTAGTAGCAAGGACAGGGTTTTGGCCATATGAGGATGTAGGATTTATATTTTCTATGATGTTGAGTCCCCATGTTGAGAATTCACATGGTGTTATTGGTGTTTTTATAATTTTGGTTGGAACATGAATTAGATTAGCATACTTTTGACACTTCACACACCTCTTCACATAAGCAGTTACATATATTTCCATAGTTAGCTAGTATTAATTATACATAGTAACTTTTTGACAAGGATCAACCCACTAGTGTGGGATCCACAAACTACTTTGTGAACTTCCCTCAATTATAATATATATTTTACCAAAGATAAACAATTAATTAGAGTTCCATCATAGCTTATATGATATAAGGTATGTCCAAGTAGGTTATAATCATATACTTTAAGGATGAAGGTTTTTTGTTTCTTATGTGAAAGGTTTGGAGGAATAATTTGGTATTGGAGGTAGGCATATATGTTGGTATACCAAGGAGGCATGGGACAAACAATGTTTTACACCATCTGGATAGTTGTTTTTTTATGTACTAGTGTTATGAGATGTTCTATAAGAAACTAATAGTCAATGGCTTTGTCTATAATATGAATCATAGAGTCAATGGTGGCCCTAAAATCAATTATTCTATTATTATCTCTTAGTATTCATTAAAAATGAGTGTTGGAAATATTATGTTTAAGAGTATAGACCATGTCTTTATATGGTACCAACTTCTCATCTTTAATTTAGTACTGGTCTATTCCCTATTTGATGATTAGCTATGAATCACCAGGAACTAGTAAATGTTGGATGCTCCACTATACTTGTCACATCCTAATTTATCTCTAAGATAAATAAATGTTTTAATACATGGATTATTTTAGTTTATTAGTTGATTAACTAATATTTGATTAAGATTGATGATATATGTTGATTATGAGATAATTTGTATTGCTTAATTTATATTTTTAGATATTATGAATTAGTTATACTTTTATCGTATGTACTTTGTGATCATGTTTCATTATTATACATCATTATTTTATATATATAATGATGTTTTTAGCTAATTATCTTCATTGGAATTAGGTGGATGTAGGATATATTATTCCCTTAGATCATGATGGAGGGAGAGTATCATTGAAGAGGGTGGTTAGATGGAAACACTGGGGGTTGATAGAGAACGAATATGGAAACCCTTACACACACCACTTAGTATATTATGTTTTTTAATTATTTGATATGGATTAGCATATCATATTTTATATACTTTTATTTAGATGATTATTAGTATGATTTTTGGTATATCTTAATTGATTGATAATGATCATGTTGATTATTTGAGTGATTTCACTATATTTTTGTGATCTTTCGTAGCTCACTTATTTGGTTAAATAAAAGAACTATTATGTTTACTTATATCATTTCCTTATTATGTCTCATTGAATAGTAGAAGATTATGATGTTTTGATGGATTTTGTAATCATTATTTGAGATATATATATAGATAATAATTCTTAAAGATTATTGTTGACCATTTTTGCCCAATAGGATAAAATCGGTCCCCTTCTTCCCTTGCTATTCGAAGCTAGTCAATTTTAGGTTGCACAAGTTTAATGCCATAGTTCTTCAGATTTGGTTCAATTAGCTAAGTTCAATGTAGATTTCAATCAACATAGTTCAAATGGTTTAGTGACCTTTAGTTCAACAAAAGTTCATCACTCAGTTTAACCATCTCGATTCAACAACATTGAACCATTGAACCGTTGAACCAATTTTGGTTCAATGGCTTGGTTCAATGAGCTTGGTTCAGAGCGAGTGGTTTAATGTTTGGTTCAATCACTTGGTTTAACTAGATGGTTTAGCAGCTTCAAGTTCATCAGCTTTGGTTCACTTGGCATTGGTGTGCAATGATTGAACCGCTTGAATCGTTGAGCCATTTTTGGTTCAATGTCTTGGTTCAAGGGTATGCCCAAAAGGTTAAGGGGAAGCTCAAGTCCAGAGGTCCTTGGAAAGGGCATGGAACACTTCAATGGAACATTTCAAAGGGCCATTTTAACATTCAAAATTTTGGCTAAGGTAAAGTCCTAAATTTTTTCAGACCTTTTATCCGAAGGAATTCCTTCAGACAAAAAGTCCAAAGGAGTTCGGGCCATAGTTCAAAGTAAAGGCCAGGAGACTGGCTGTAGACAAAAGTCTATGGAAAAATGTCCATAGACAAAAGTCTATGGGAACCCTAGAATTAATCCAAAAGGGCATAACAACCCACCGAGGGACCCTGAAGGGTAGGTGCCCCTGTGGGGGGCTCTTCACCAAATATAGGGGCACAAAGCAAAGGCTAAAGGGTCACTTTCCCTTTGGGAAGGTGCTAGGAAGGGACTTTAAGTAGAAAAGGGACCCGTAGAGAGGGATAAAGAGGAAAAAGCCCATAGAGAAGCTAGCAAAGGACTCGATGACATTTTGCCAGGGACGGTGATATCTCGAAGGCCATCAACCTTAAGAAAGCGAGTTAGCCATTGGTTTTCAAAGTGATGATGACTACATGAACGTCAAATTTCATACAATGAAATAGCCATTTGCTATCAAACCAAAAGAGCACTAACCATGAAAGGAAGCCTATAAATGTAGTGACCTGCCAGAAGATCACCCCCAAGGGCCAAAGGAGCTAGAAGAGACAAGATAAGGAAAAGATAAAGTGTTAGGCATAGAGCAGGTAGATAGTCCAAGTGGTGAAGGGAAGCACTGATTTGAGATGTGATTCCAGTAAGTGAAATAATGGCTACAAATTACAATTAGAGGATGCAAATGACCAACTGTGCAACCCTTTTTTCTTCATTTCATATTTATGAGCATACAAGCTGCGTAGGTGCCTTTAAAAAGTAGCCTCAGTTAACAATGTGGCCATGTCAAAAAAGGCTTGAAGGCAAAGCCAGGGTCGACACAGCATTTATTTTTTTGGCAACCTACTCTTCCCAATGAGGGGACGCAAATAGGCCACTTGTAAAAAGGGGCACCAAAAGGCCTCCTTTCTTCTCTTATATATTGAGGACTTGTCATTTTGAGAAAGAATCTTCCAAATTTGTAAGGCGTAGCCCTGGCAAAATTTCACCTAAATCAATAAATGCATTTTTTACCTCCACCTTGGATAGATATTTCTGTGTATGTCTTGAGTGTTAGTTTGTGTTTAGTCATTATTTCTTGATGCTTTCACAAGTCCAACACTAGCATATCTATTGTCTACAAGGCACCATTTCTGTAGCTGATAAGGAGAGCTCTATTTGGAAGTGCAAAACAAAATAAATTACTTACAGTGTGCATTTCACAACTCCTTGGTGAATCTCTATTTTATATAATTTTCATCAAAGCCTCCTTGCCAAGTTTCTTGTAGCCTGGTCCTTCTACCAAGTGTGAAGTGTATGTATGTATTTGTCTGGTTTTAGTTTGAGGGTGAGAAGGTCAAATTTATTTTGGTGCATCACCTCCTTAGAGTAGTTTATTTTCCTGCAATCTTCTTCCCTTTTCATCCCCCCCATTTTATGTGTGTGTGTGTGTGTGTGTGTGTATGTTAGTACTTGCTAGAACAAATATGATGCATCAAAGGGAGCTAGCCCTTAACTAGAGACTCTCCCCTCTAGCTTCACTAGTCCCACAAGTGAGAGGGGAGTTTCCATAGTTGTATGAAGAAGGCAAGAGCTCGGCCTCCTGCCAAAGGTGCAATTCTTATTTGTCAATAGTTTTGGCATGCCCGATGGGACCCAATTTTTACAACTCAGTAAGATTTCAACATCAATGCTGGTCCTGCTATATCAAATCAAAGATTCCTAGCATCTGGTGACTCCACTGGTAAGAGCTTCAATTTTCCAATCAAGACTAGTTTCTTAACTTTCTATGCCTAAGGTCACCACACGGTCTGCTTCTAAAGGGGTCCCCTTTGATTTTGTTGAGTTGCCTTTGAACTCAGCAAAAAGACTAAGGTTTGAGAAGACCCATACTTATTCAACAAGCCACCCTCCCAGACCTATTATAAGGGATGCATACATAGCAGAGCCATAGTTACAGCCCATCCCAGCTATGGCATTACCCTTTGTAGCTTTTCATGGTCAGAGCCCCTTGAATCTCCCACATTATGATCCAATCCCAGGAATAGCCCTCAAAAATGTGCCTTCTTTCGATGGAGAGGGACCCATTACAGTCATCATGCACATTAGAAATATTGTTAACCTGTGTAATATTCATAATGTCACAGAGGAAAATATCACTATCATATTGTTGGCATTGTCTCTCAAAGGCAAGGTGCTTGACTGGTATGGGACCTTGTCTATAAACTCAATTCATTGCTAGAATGAATTGGGTTCTCAGTTGATAGACCATTTTGGGGAAAAGAGTGATGATCTCTTGCTTGTTAAGCAGCTAACAATAATCAAAAGAACCCCACACGAATATATGCAAGATTTCAACACAAGGTTTCAGAAGACTTGAGATAGAATCCCCATCCTGGTAAGATTGACTCCTAGCCATGCTTTCCTATATTATTTGAAAACATTAAACAGTGATATTTCTATGATGATATAATCCATGGGAGGGCATATACTGCCTGTTGCTTATGATGTAGCCATAGTAGCTGAAAATTACTTACTACAGGCTAGGAAAATAGCCCCTAGACCTCACATGCCACTTTTCCTAGAAATGCTACCTCCAATTCAAGCTGTTGCTCCTACATTAGCTCCTCTACCTAGCATAGAGAAACCAACCACTATTCTGTCAAATGAGCTTCATGAAGTTAAGAGTCTATTGTAGAGCATGTCAAACAAACTTGTAGCTCTTAAAAGGCAGCAAGCTCAAAGCAACAAATTGAATTAGGGATACCAACATTATGGTCAAGCCCCTATACCCCCTTTCCAAAACTATAATCAAGGATAGGGTTAGCTTACTCAGACCAGGCCATTTCAAAACTACAACCCAAGCCCCCCTTCATCATCTAAAGTCATGGTGCATGTTCAAAACAATCTGGTATAGGAACAACCAAGTTGTTTGACCATGGGATATGGTCAGGAATAGGCTATTTATATAAATGAGATGATGGGTTATTTCTAGAATGTAGAAAATCAAGCAGCCACTAATTTCTAGATCTTTGAGGCTCCAATACAACCCATCATGAATAGGAATTAGGCCCAGCCTGATTCTACCCTCATGAATCATCTAGAAGGGGAATTTTATTCAGTGAATTATGTGGGCACTATAGACAATTAGGTTGACTTTGTTTTAGCCAACACAAGATTCAAGAGAAGAGCATTCGGAGAAGCCCAGGCTACCACCCAAGTAGTAGTAACACCTTCTCCATCACACTCAAATCAAAAGGCCCCAAACTTCAGATAGCCATTTGTACCTTCAGCTCCTCAGCATGCACCTTGAGTTGAAATTAGCCCCAAAGAAAGCTTGAAGGGAGGTAGTCCCTAGGTTAATATAGTGGACCAGATGAAGAAGCTACATATGAACATCTCTTTATGGGATTCATTGTCTCTACCAAGACATAAGAGCATGCTACAAAGGGAATTGCATGAGCTAGATCGACAAGCTATCCCAATGAGCATTGATGATGTCTTGATGATGAATGACCAGACTTCCACTTTAGGTCAGTTAAAGAAGGAAGAGAAAATTCCCCCTTTCTATGTGTCCTTGTTTATAAGGGATTTCTTGGTGCACAACTACATCATTAATAGTGGGGCTAATACCTCAGTGATGCCCAAGTGCATAGCTGACAAGATGGGACTAAAATATGAGGAGATGAATAAGGGAGTCCTGTAGCTAGATGGGACACCTACAAAAATAGTTGGGATATTGAAGATTTTAATCTTGAAATTACATGCTTTCCCAATCTTCTCAATTCCCCATGATATAGTGGTAGCAGATGTTCCTCCTTATTTTACAATTTGCTTGTTCAAGGACTTCACATCAAAGATAGGTGGCTATCTAGCAATGAATTGGTCTTATCTAGTCTTTAGAACCAGGTATGGGACCAAGGTAAAGATCAAATCTAAGCCACTCTACAAGGACCATCTTGAACCATATTTACTTAAGGCAATGAATGTCAGTTATACCATTATCGACCCAGAAGAGTCCCAGATAGACCAATCTCTGTCCTCTACTCTCGAAGGAGTTGTAGACCTACTCTTGGATGAGTGGGGAAATGATAACTTCAAGTATGATCCTTACAAGTTCATAGAGGAGGTAGGCCTTGGAGTCTACTACATGCATGAAGAGGGTGCCTTCATACCAAATGTAATGAAGGCAAGCCAAGAGGACCTAGGTCTATGACAGTTATATTTTGATGGTTCCAGAATTAGGCTGGGAGCTGGTGGTGGAGCAATGTTAGTCTTCCCTTCAAAGGAGAGATACTTTATAGCTTTTTGTTTCCAATTTTCTTGCACAAACAATGTTGTAGAATATGAGTCACTTATCCATGGTCTAGAATGGGTAAGAAAAATAGGGATCAAGGAGTTACAAGTTTTAGGAGACAATGAGTTGATTGTAAATCAAGTGAAAGGCTAGAATCTGACCAAGAATTCCTTATTAAAGTCCTACAAGCATAGGGTCTAGGACTTGGTGGAAGATTTCCTTACTTTCAATATTGCCTCCATTCCTAGAGATTAGAACAAACAAGTAGATAGGCTAGCAACAATTGGTGCTCAATTCAATGTTCCCAAGGAGATAAGTCGAGACTGTGGTTCATGCTACTTGAAGGTGGTAGTTTGGCCCTCTGTCCTTGACAACATTACAAACTAGCAGGTTTTTTAAAATGACCAATAAATAGCTTTCTTCCTATAGGAAGAAGTTGAGTTCATAACATAAAACTAGATAAAGTTGTAATAGTAATATAGAAACTAGATTGTTCGATTGAAGAACAATAAGCTCCCTAAAGGTTTGGTCACTCTTGAGAGCATCTTCAATGGAGATGACCAATTGAGAAATGACAAGGCATGCATCACAACTAAGGAGGAGAATTATGAAAGGGTTGAGATCTTCAAGGACAAGCTGCTTGTGCTTGGAAAAGTCTGCATGGTTCAAGAAAGGCAGGCTTTCATTTTTTGGTGTCAAGAGTTTGCTGATGTTTTTGCATGGGATTATAGTGATTTAAAGGGCTTCAACCCAAGACTCACCCATCACACCATTGAATTATAATAAGGTACTAGGCCAATCACATAGAAGTAGAGACCTATCAACCTGATGATTAAGCCTCTCATATAGAGAGAACTAGCCAAATTGATTGAGTTTGAGATTATATTTCCAATCAAACATTCCTCTTGGCTGGCCAATCTTGTTCCTATTTGAAAGAAGAATGGGGAGATTAGGCTGTGTTGATTTAAGGGACATTAATAAAGTCTCTTTAAAAGACCATTATCCCCTCCCAAGCATGGAGTGGATCCTTTAGAAGGTAATAGGTAGCGAGCATTTCTCCCTCTTGGATGGATATTCAGGGTATAATCAGATTCTGGCATAAGGCTATGACCAACACAAAACAGCCTTCACTACTAAATGGGGAATGTTTGAAAATGCCATTCAGGCTAGCTAATGCTACTGTTACCTTTCAGCGAGCCATGGAAATGGCTTTTGGAGGCTTGATAAACAACAATGTGCTGGTATACCTCAATGATGTGATGGTGTTCTCCAAGGAAGCGAGCCAACACATGCAACACCTCAGGTAGATTTTTGAAAGGTGTAGGGAGTTTGACATCTCTCTTAACCTAAAGAAATGCCTATTTGTTATTCATGAGGGGAAACTCATTAGCCACACTGTGTCTAAGGAGGGATTATCTATTGACCCTGAGAGAGTTCATTCTATCCTGGAGATGTCCCTACCTAAGCACAAGAAAGGCTTGCAGAGTTTCTTTGGTAGGATAAACTTTATTCAGAGATTCATTCCAAATTTCATAAAGATAGTCAAGCCACTGACCTCTATGCTGAGGAAGGGTGAGGAGTTCAAATGGACAACACAAAGGAAGGACAACTTTGAAGTCATCAAGTAGGCCATAACCCAGGCTCCTACTTTGATCAGCCCTAACTTCAACAAAGACTTCAACCTCTACACTTTTAGCAATGAAGAGGTGATCTTTGCCATGCTTACCCAAGCCAATGGTGATAACCTTGAGTAACCACTTGTTTTTTTTAGCTAGGGACTAGAGGATTTTGAAGTCAGATACACGTATGTAGAAAAACAAGTCTTGGTAGTAGTGCAGAGCCTAAAGAAATTTAGGCATATGTTGTCCAACAACAGGATTCACCTCATGGTTCCACATTGTGGTGTGAAGGATTTCTTGACCAATCAAGACTTAAATGAGAAGAGAGCGGGGTGGATCACCAAGGGGATGGAGTATGACATAGACATCAAGATCACTAAGTTGGTGAGGGGAAGAGGCCTATGCAAACACCTTGCTACAGACTTCAAGTAGAAATGGGAAGATAGGTTACTAATTCACACTGTAGCTACAGTAGAAGAACTAGCTGTCATAAAGGACTAGACATCATACTTGAGGCATTTCCTTTTCACTAGTAAGTGCCTATAGAGTCTTGACAAGACCAAAAGAAGGTACTTTAGGCTCCAGTCTCTCCCTTATGTTCTGGTTGATGGAGTATTGTTTAGGAAGGATCTCTCCAAGGTTCTTCTAAGATGCATTGATCCAAACTAGGCTGATAAAGTACTGTCTGAGTTGCATGATGGGCTAGCAGGCGATCATTTCACTCCTAGAGCTACTGCAACAAGGATAATTAGAGTTGGCTATTTCTAGTCTACTCTTTTTAGGGACACCCATGCCTAGGTAAGAAAGTGATAGAAGTGTGCACTTTTCAATGGGAAATAATAGTTGGTTGCCATGCCTCTATAGCCCATTCAAGTTAAATAACCATTTATGTAGTGGGGCCTAGATTTCATAGGGATGATTAATCCTCCCTCTAGTACTAGACACCAGTGGGTCCTGACTGCCACATACTATTTCACAAGGTGGGTAGAGGCTGTTGCTTTGAAGGAGGCAAATGAAAGTGTGGTCCTGGAGTTCTATGAGGACCTGGTGACAAGATTTGGGGTCCCAGCCACCATAATCTTAGATAACACCTTGGCTTTTTTAGGAATCAAAACAAGTGAATGGGCACTAAGGTATGGTATATATCTCAACACTTCATCCAATTATTACCCATAGGGTAATGGGCTGGCTGAGTCTAGTAGCAAAAATTTGATTAGGATCATCAAGAGGACCATGGAAGAAAATTAGAGGACTTGGCATGCCAAGCTAAAAATAGCTCTAGGGGCTGATCGAATCACTCCAAAGATAGCAATAAAAAATTCTCCATATATGCTCATGTATGGAAGGGAAGATAATCTTCCCATCTCACTTGAATTGCCAAGATTGGACCTCACTCGCTAGTTGCAATTAGAAGAAGGAAGTAGCATGGAGGTCAGGCTGTGCAAGCTGATGGAGCTCTAAGAGACTAGGGACCGAGCTATGGCTTCTATGACCAATAGCCAATAGAAAACAAAGAGACACTTTGGCAAGAAATCTTCATCAAAATATTTCTTTGAAGGAGACATTGTCTTGAAATGGGATGAAGACTGAGCTAAGCCTAGAAAGCATGCAAAATTTGATGCCCTTTAGAGTGGCCCATACATAATCACTCAATGCAAGTAGCATAATGCATTCCAACTCTCCAGGTTGGATGGTGAAGAACTGCATATCCTAGTTAATGGGATACATCTGAAGCACTGCCACTGAGTCTCCTTTCATCTGTATATATTTTCCCTTGTTTTCTTTCCCTATTTTCCCTATGTGTTGTTGCACAAGTAGTAGTTTTCTTAGCTTTGTGTGTGTTTTTCTTTTCCTCTTGGAGGTAAATTTGCATGACTGGTTTTAGATTTATTAGATCTATTACTATTTTTTAAGTTACAATCTAACTCCATACCTAATGGACTACAAGGCAACTAATATTTAAGCATAGTAGGCATGCTTCCCCTGAAAGTCACTAATTTGTTGACCATTTTTGCCCAACAGGCTAAAATCAGTCCCCTTCTTCCCTTTCTATTTGAAGCCAATCAATTTCAGGTTGCACAATTTCAATGCCATAGTTCTTTGGCTTTGGTTCAATAAGCTAAGTTTAATGCAGATTTCAATCAGCATAGTTTAAATAGTTTAGTGACCTTTAGTTCAACAAAAGTTCATCACTCAGTTCAAACACCTTGATTCAATAGTGTTGAACCATTGAATCGTTGAGCCAATTTTGGTTCAATGGCTTGGTTCAATGAGCTTGGTTCAAAGTGAGTGGTTTAATGTTTTGTTCAATCGGATGGTTCAATCACTTGGTTCAACTAGATGGTTCAACAACTTCAAGTTCATTGACTTTGGTTCACTTGGCATTGGTGCACAATGATTGAACCACTTGAACTGTTGAACCATTTTTTGTTCAATGCCTTGGTTCAAGGGTATGCCCAAAAGGTCAAGGGGCAGCTCAAGTCTAGAGGCCCTTGTGAAGGGCATGGAACACTTCAATGGAGCATTTCAAAGGGGCATTTTAACATTTGGAATTTTAGCTAAGGCAAAATCCTAAATTCCTTCAGACTTTTTGTTCGAAGGAATTCCTTCAGACAAAAAGTCTGAAGGAATTTAGGCTGTAGTTTAAAGCAAAGGCTAGGAGACTGTTCGCAGACAAAAGTCCATGGGAAAATGTCTATAGACAAAAGTTTGTGGGAACCTGAGAATTAATCTGGAAGGGCACAGTGACCCACCGAGGGACTCCGAAGGGTAGGTGCCCCTACAGGGGATTCTCAGCTAAATACAAGGGCACAAAGCAAAGGCCAAAGGGTCACCTTCCCTTCGAGAAGGTACTAAGAAGGGACTTCAAGTAGAAAAGGGACTCGTAGAGAGGGCTGAGGGGGACAAAGCCTATAGAGAAGCTAGTGAAGGACCTGATGACATTTTTCTAGGGACGGTGATGTCTCGAAGGCCATCAACCTTAAGAAAGTGAGTTAGCCATTGGTTTTCAAAGTGATGATGGCCGCGTGAACGTCAAATTTCATACAATGAAATAGCCATTTGCTTTCAAACCAAAAGAGTGCTAACCATGAAAGGAAGCCCAGAAATGCAGTGACCCACCAGAAGATCACCCCTGAGGGCTAAAGGAGCTAGAAGAGACAAGATAAGGAAAAGACAAAGTGCCAGGCATAGAGCAGACAAATAGTCTAAGTGGGGAAGGGAAGCATCGATTTGAGAAGTGACTCTAGCAAGTGAAACAGTGGCTGCAAATTACAATTAGAGGATACAAATGGCCAACCATGCGACCCTTTTTTCTTCATTTCATATTTATGAGCAGACAAGCTAGGTAGGTGCCTTCAAGAAGTAGCCTCGATTAATAGCACGGCCATATCAAAAAAGGCCTGATGTCAAAGCTAGGGTTAACATAGCATTTATTTTTTGGCAGCCTACTCTTCCCAATGAGGGGATGCAAATAGGCCACTTGTAAAAAGGGGCACCAAAAGGCCTCCTTTCTTCTCCTATATATTGAGGACTTGTCATTTTGAGAAAGAATCTTCCACATTTATAAGGCATAGCCCTGGCAAAATTTCACCTAAATCAATAAACACATTTTTTACCTCTACCTTGGATAGATATTTATGTGTATGTCTTGATTGTTAGTTTGTGTTTAGTCATTGTTTCTTGATGCTTTCCCATGTCTAACACCAACATATCTATTGTCTATAAATCACCATTTCTGTAGCTAACAAGGAGAGCTCTATTTGGAAGTGCAAAACTAAAGAAATTACTTAGTGTGCATTTCATAGTACCTTGGTGAATCTCTGTTTTCTGTAATTTTCATCAAAACCTCCCTGCCAAGTTTCTTGCAGCCTGGTCCTTCTGCCAAGTGTGAAGTGTATGTATGTATTTGTCTAGTTTTAGTGTGAGGGTGAGAAGGTTGAATTTATTTTGGTGCATCACCTCCTTAGAGTAGTTTGTTTTCCTACAATCTTCTTCCCTTTTCATCCCCCCCACATTGTATATATATATATATATATATATATATATATATATACATATATATGTATATATATATATATCTGTATATATATATATGTATATGTATGTGTATATATATATACATATATATATATATACATACATATATATATATGTATATATGTATATATATATATATATGTATATATATATATATATATATATATATGTATGTATGTATGTATGTATGTATGTTAGTACTTGTTGTAATGAATATGATGCATCAAAGGGAGCTAGCCCTTACCTAGAGACTCTCCCCTCTAGCTTCGTCGGTCCCACAGGTGAGAGGGGAGTTTCCATAGTTGCGTGAAGAAGGTAGGAGCTTGGCCTCTTGCCAAGGGTGTAATTCTTATGCGTCAACAATTATTATATTTTAAATTTGAAATATAATACCATTATTTTAAATATATAATATTTGATTAAATGTTGTTTTAAATATTTATATTCATATATATAAATGGATATATTAATTTTACTTAATAAATTATTTTAAAAATCATTGTAATTAAAATATATTTTAGTGGATAACATTTAACGTAAACTCTAAGTCTTTTTATGCATACTTGCATTTCCAAAGTTATATGATTTCATTGTGTTAGTTGTTGCATGGGAAATACATTGGATACCAACTAGTTTAAAGTACTGCATAGATTATAAAATAAGTTTATGACTTAATTAAATAATAAGGTTGAGAATAGTTTGTTTAAATCATAAGAATTTGAATTTGTTAAAGGATTATAATATGGTTCGTTAGGGATTTTTGGAAAGAAGCATTGAGAATGATTGTTTGATAATCATTCATTAAATTGAGTTAATAATTATTTTGGGAGGAAGTCATGGGGATTGGATGCATATGCATAGAGGTAAATTGTGATTAATTAAGCTATCTTGGCATGTAAAATTGGAAAGAGTTTAATCAATCCAAGAATATGGGTAGTGGAACAAAAATAGAAGATGAAAAATAGACAAAAAGGAAGTGGGATTGTGAATGAGAATGAGTCAAAACTCATGAAATTTTTGAGAGGAAAAGTCAAAAGGTGGAGAAGAGGAAAGATAGGGGATTGGTTGAGCTTATGGCTTGACATTATTCATCAATCATAATTTTAACAAGTTAGTTTTGTAATTAAGATACCTATGTGTATGTGATGCATTTTGTGAATGGGTTTTCAAATTGTTGAGTTACTATTTATTCTATTGTTTTGGTTTTGGTAAATTTATGCTGGGATGTATACAGGGCCATATGGAAGGTTTAGTCTTCACATAACCCTATGTCCTACCCAAGATAGCCTATAAGGATAGGGATACATAGTAGGTCTTAGCCATGATATTTAGAGGCTATATAAACTATAATATACTTCCTTAGTAATTCAAATTAACTATTCAAAATGGAGTTTTACTCTATAGGGTATATATAAAGTTTTCTTGAGATGTTTATCTTGAACTAGGTTGTTATATATTACATGGGGTATTTGAAAAATAGACTCAATTGTATATGTTTGTATGATTATTTAAATGTTAAACATTTACTTTTTGGGGGGTTAATAATATGAGTTTTCAATGATATTGAATATATATAAATATATACATGAATATATATATATATATATATGTATATGTATATATATATATATGAGTATATATTCAATTAATTCTGTTTCTATATAAAATAATATACTAACATATATATATATTTGTATATATAAATGTATACATATATATTTAAACCAACTACATATTTTTGATGAATTAAAAAACTTAATTATGATTGTATACATACATACATACATGTTATCACATAGATTTTGAACCCGTTCATTAATGTAGTATCTCACTATGCAAAAACTAATGATATAATGGGAAAAACTCCAATTTGTAAGACCTTGGTAAATTTAGATTAACCTTTAGATAAGACTGACTTCCTTTCACTAGATTTAGTGTAACTGATAATATACCAATTTTATAATATTTCCACTCCTTTAGTGTTCTTGCTCCTAAACTAGGGTTTGACTGGGAAAAGAGTTTGAGAAATGAAACTTGAAAAAATAAAAATGGTGATTACACTAGATATTTTTAGTGGATTTTAATTCTTTCTTTAAGGTACACAACAAAACAAAAATTAGATTGAAATTTGTTTGAGCACAAACTCATGCAAATGTGAAATTACAGGCAATATTTGTTATTTTTTACATAAGGAAAAATATTTTTTTTATTTTAATCAAATAATATTTTAGAAGGGTAGAAAATACCAAAAATGAATTATTGTGACTAAAATAAGAATTGAAATTCCATAAATATTGAAATAACTTGCATACACAGGGATTTCTTAGATAAGGAAGGCAAAATCTTCAATTTATTTCATTCTCTAGGTTACATATTATAGAAAATACATTCAAAATGTAGAAAATTTACTAATATAAAAAAGATAGATTGGGATATGGGTTTGCCCATCTTTATATGAAAATATCTCATAGATGAGATGTAGTTATCAAAACTTCAATGCCCAATAGAAGAAATCATGCAAATCTAGAACTTCATACAAAAGTGGCATGATTTCCTATTTATGTCATCCTTGAGATTGTAAAAATGGTTTGTAATAATACATGAAAGATCTAGGCATGATCTTAAACTTGGTATGACATGGATAGACTTGAAAACATCTTCATGCAATGCCTTGGGTTTTCTCCATGAAACTATAAAACTCTTCATGCAAATGGGCAGTGCCAAAAATGGAACTCAATGTGTAAAAAAAAGATAACTTAGAAATAATTCAAATTACTTTTTTTCAAAACCCTAACATGAAAATTAAAAGTGATAATTTTACAACTTGTAAGTCACGTCACTTTGTCAAAACTGAATTTAAAATTTTCAATATGTGATTTTACAACTTTAAGGATTTATAACTTTGTCAAAATGAAAAGTGTAATTTGTATTTGTGATTTTTACATTTTCCAACCTATCAAAATATAAAGTGTAAAATACATGTGTATCTTTCTCAAAAAGAGCTATAAAGTATAGTTTCATTTACAATATATGCAACTTTACAATGCTGAAAATACAATTCATGAGAATTTTTCAATAGAAAGAACTAATCAATTTCCAAAACTTCCTCTACCTTTTGGTTTTTCTCAGCTTATAGATTCTAAACATATACATCAAAGGACTTGAAAATATCTTATATTTTATCTTCATGTTAACTAAAAGAATAAATTTTTGTGATCTCATAATCTATTGATGTATCAAAAAGTTCTCTCCTTAGAGCCTTGATTTCCTACATCTTTTTACCCATCTTATCAAATGCATTCTAATACTTGATGTAGTAGTGGGTAAAACTTAATGTAAATACTAATGTTATATAAAATTATTTTTCAACTACTTCCTTAAACTTTCTCTAAACCTATTCTACTAGAAATAGGTTATATTCATCATCTACTATCTTGCATGAAAATTTACTTAACATTTATTCAATGTCATACAACATATCAATAGCCTTGTCATATGCAACATTGACTTTTTGTGTAGCTTATATCATCAACATAATTCTAAATTGTGTATCTCTATCCAATTCCTTATATTCTCCATATTTTTTCAATATTCCTTTAACAAGGAGGATGTCAATATCAATAGAGTATAAAACTATCAATTTGTGATAACAGAGATTCAAACTTTGTATTTCTCCCTCATACTTATTAACCAAATGTCTCAAAGTAATTATTCTTTCCCTTAGAATTTTATAATTATCTATTATCATAAAAATAATATTATTTCCCTTGGAAATGAGTTCTTCTAACCATTCCTTAGTAACCCTTCCCATGCTTGCAATTTCAATCACCATATCAATTATTTCCTAGTCTTGAATTTGGTTAACTAGATGCATTGGCTCAAGTTATAACGATGATCTACAGCTCTCTATGAATTTGTTTAGTGCATCTATGAGTTGATCAACCTTATTTTTCAACTCATCTTTAGTGACCTTGTCACTATATATTCTCTCAAAAAGGGAGTTGATGATAGATTGAACATCATGTTTTAACCCCTCCCTTGTTGGTAGTCTAAGGTGAATATTTGAGATATGATAGCCCCCACCACAATATTTTACTTTGGTTTATCTGATGGGGGTACTAAAATCTCAAAATATATTTCCACTTTATCATCATATAAAATTATAAAAAAGGTCTAGGGAGTAGACTTAGATTTCTTCTTTACATCTGAAAGGATAAAGTCTAGTATACTAGGGTAAATCATCTTATTTCACTTATTTCCAATAATTTTTGGTATACAAATGGGGGTATAATCTTGATACATAGATAATATCACCTGGAAATTAGTAAAAGATTTTGCACTAGTAGGCATTGTGACAGGTGTGTAATCTTGTGTTGATGCTACCATTTCTTGCTTAATAGATTCATGTGGAATTTCATCTCCATCAGCTGGTTTCAAGTCCATTTTTTCATCAAGAACTTGTGTTTCTCATATCTCCACTTAAGGTGTTAAGGAAAATACAAAAGAGAAAGAAGTGGGGATAATGGGAATGGTTATGTCTATTAAGGGTGTAGAAAATGGAATTGCTACTATTGAGGGAATAGACACAGGGACTCTAAACTTGGGAATTGGTGGAAGGATGGAATCCAAAGCATTAATTGAATAAATAAAATGATTCAAACCACTCAGGGTTGGTAAGATAGGGAAGATGAAAGGGGATGAGAATGAAGTAGTACTTATCCCAGAAGTTGAGATGATTAGCAGAACTAAAGTTAGGATGACTGAGTCCATGGATATGCACTACTAAGTTATGTTAGAAATAAATGGGGAGGGAATTGAAGGAATTATGAATGGAATGGAAATAGGAAGTGAAATGAAATGAGAGAGTGAAAGTGGAGTGAAAACTTGAGTATATACTATTGAGGGACCCTGAGTGTCCACTTCAATTGATTGTACTAGTTGTAATGGATTTATTGTTACAAGTGAAGTGATAGGAATGAGATGTGGAGTGGGAAATTGAGGTGAAAGGGGAGTGTAGATAGGAGGTGGAGGTGTTGGAGCTTCATGAATAATATAAAGAGCTGGTGGGTAAATTATAAAAATAAGGGTTATTACTATGACAAATATGGGGATTGAAGTTGGATTTATGTCCTCTAATGAGATATTGATTGGTTGATCTATTGTTAATCACTCTTTTCTCAATTTACCCTTTTTGGCCTTATATTTATTATTCTTATGGGAGGTCATTGGCCCTTTTGATTGTTTACCTATTATCCCACTGGGACCCTCTACTAATGGAGTAACCTATTACTTGAGCTTCAACAATTTCTTTCTGATACCCACTATATATTTTATTACTTGAACCCATTTACTTCTTATCCAATTGATCATTTTGTTAATAACATGTGATGTTATATCAATCAACAAGAAGGATTCAGGTACTAACCACCTAATTGGTGGAAGGGGTTAAGTGATGATATTATTATAGTAGTTTGGGTCCACTAGGGATTCACCATCCATGAAATCATCTAGGACTAGTGCCAAATCATAATATTTAACTTTTTGCAAGGTCATTCTATAATTATTCTTCAATATTACCTTCTCTTCATCTTTTATGTCATCCTAATAATCTTAAAAAAATGGAACATGGGAGTGTGTGGAAACTCCCAGTGTGCTAGTGATGTTTTCATAAACATCAAAGAATGGCCTAGACTCTAAAGTTCTTAGGGTCATTTGGCATATTTCTACCTTGATACACTTAGACTTGAGGAGGTAAGAATGTGTATTTTACAATACTAATTGGGAAATGAATATTTGACTTGTGCCTATTGGATAGAAGCTTTTGGGTCTCCACAAGTTGCCTTATTGGTTCCATTAGTGCCCACTTGTCACTAACATATCTTGAGAGTGTGTATGTGAAGCCGTTGAATCCAATTTACCTAATATATGAATAGGTGGGGAATATAATGAAGTAGGAACCCCATTTGGTAATCCTTACAGCTACTAAAACTAAGAATCTTGTTCTCCCAAGCTCTTTATCAAATATGGTAATGATGCAATAGATTAATGCATCATTGACTCTCCTAAAATGTTGTCTTCTAGCCTCTAATGTGAGGTCAAGATAGTATTTTTATACTCTAATTATCTCACCAAGTACTATATTAAGGCCTAGGAAAGATCTCCCTTTGGACAAAATGTATACAAGGTAAGAAGTCATGAAGAAATTTCTAGTTGGTTGTACCTCCATCAATTGCTTATGGAGGGAATTACTAATACCCTGAGCCCATTAGATGTATTGGGAATTCTGATGGATGACCCGTATGTACTTGTACATCCACTCGTATAAGCTCTTAGCAATAGGACTACAAGAAATCCTATACAACAAAATGATTATATCTCCCAATTCATCTATGAATTCAATTCTTGCCAATGTCTTTGGAAATCTAGTGGATGCAACCTTGAGGGCATTAAGCCATTATTTGTTAATAATTTTTTGACACCCATCTCTGTTGTCTTGAAATAATTGATGGGATGTCTCTAGATTTACATTGAGATAACTCTAAAACTATGGTATTAAAAAAACTAAATTAATGAAATTAGGGTATAGATTCAAAATATTTTCCCCTTTATCATTCACAACCTCTCTTTTATCAGCATCATAATCTTGGGCTAGTTTCAACACCAACTTATGGATCAGACCATCAGTGAAAAGGTTGTTGCCTATGGACTTTTAGAGTCATAAATACCCTAGATTCAATCATTCTTAAACTCTACATTAATATAGGTCTAGAAGTCACCTAGGTCAATGTAACCTAAATTTATATTAGTTATTTCAATAATATTAGACTCTAAACTAAGATTCACCCTAAGGCCTTTTGATTTGAATTTCATCTCCTTCTGAGACATGAAATCTAGAGAGAATTCTTGTGGAAAACCAATTATAAGAGTAGTTGGGATTTACAAGTGATTTAAGCAGGTATAATCTCTAGCAAAACTAAGAAGTGTTCTGAGTAGGTGAGAACTTCATGGAACTAAGAAGTATTCAAAGTAGTTGAGAGCTCTATGGAATTAGGAAGTGTTCTAGAAAATAGTAATGTCTATTAGAACTTGGGAATCTTGTAAGTAGGTTAGAATCCTGTGGGGATGGGAGGTGTAAACTATAAATGGGAATCCCATAGGGATGAAAATTGTTTAAAATAAGTCCAATATCCATTGGAACTTAGAACTTATTGTAAGAAATCTAGGTGCTTGAAATAGGTCCAAATATTGAAAAAATGGGAGGTGTTTAGAATAAGTCCAATGTCCGTAGGGACTTGGAGGATCTCATAGGGAATACTCTCAAATTTTTTGGTGATATACTATGGTATATTTGCCTATCTATAAAAAAACCCTAGATCCAAATGCAAAAACATGGGATAAAATCTTAAGGCTTTTTATGATGAAAGTTTGGAAAATAAAAACCCTAGAAACCTTGGATCTCAACTACAAAATTTTTGGAAAACAATGAATCACATATAAACCTAATCTAAACAAACACTCATATAAACATAGAGAATACTTAACACTAATCATCCAAGTAAAATAATGATAACCCTAAGAAAATGAAATTGAAACTTTTCTTAGGAAAGTAAATAATATATCAAGCTTTAATTGTAGGAAACAATGGAAAAAATCATAAGATTATAAGAATACCATGTAGTGGGGAGGATAATGTGGCATGTTTCTTGTAGACATGGCTTGGATGCATGGATTGAGGCATGGTCATGGCTTGGATTTACTATCAAATCATGAAAATATTGATTAGCAGTTAAACAATGAATTAAAAATTCCCAAATTACATTATTTATACCTTGAAAATTTGGTAATAAATGCTCTAATGGCAATTCGTGGCATAAATATAGAGTCAACATGTAATTTTGAAATTTTGAAAATTGCATGATGTCCTCTAGATTTCATAAGTAGTAGAATTACTTATAAATTGGAAGGTGGAAATCCATGTGCAATTTTTAATTTTTTTAAATTACAAATTGCATTTGGAGATCTAGATTTTGTAGCTTGGGTTGTTGGCAGGATCCATAATCTAGATTACAATTTGTAATTATGCAAATTGAAAATTTCTCTCTGAGTTTTGGATTTTGGGTGAAGTGTTCCATGGGAGGTGTAATTTAGGATTCAATTTGAAAAATTGAAAATTGTAGTTCAAGTTTTGGATTCTATGGTGGTGTTTAGTTTGTGGGATCTATAACTCTACTTAAAATTTGCAATTTTGAAAAATTACAAATTATAAATGGGTTTTTGGATTCCATCAGTTAATGGATTGTAGGATTTAAAACATATGCTATAATTTTTAATTTTTAAAATTTCAAATTGCAGTCATAATTTTAGATTCTACTAGAAATATAATATTAGTGTATTGTGGGATCTAGAGCTTGGGAAGCAATTTGCAATTTTGTGATTGAAAATTGCATCTAGAGTTCTGGATTCCATAATACAAAGAGAAAATGAGTTTTTGGTCATTTCAAGGAATTTTTCTTAAAAAAAGTGGTCTCCCTTAGGGTATTTGATTTTATGATATTTTTGGGAAAAAAATCAACAATACAAACACACACACACACACACACACACACACACACACACACACACACACACACACACACACACACACACACACACACACACACACACACACACACACACACACACACACACACACACACACACACACACACACACACACACACACACACACACACACACAATTCATTAAGTCTAACATTAAACTAGGTGTATTACAATTAGAAGATGTTTTTGATATTTGATTAGGCTTAAATATTAGTTGGAATTAAAAGCTCAATTATGGGATTCCTAATTATCCATAACATATTATATGTAAAATTAGGATCTTTTGCATAATCATTTGGTGTTACCTAGGTATGGGTAGATGAATATTTTAATTATAGGATTACTATTTGGTTTTATAAAAATATGAATAGTAGTGGATTGATAATGTTTTATAACTAAGTTTAATCATTTTTTATCATACACAAATGAGGAATGTGTATATTTAAGATGAACTGTGTATCTATGTTATTAAGATGAATTATGTAAATACTCTTTACATAGATTGTAAGGACTAAGTATATGAGTTCTTATGGGTTTATTTAAATAATAATTTTGATTACTTAGATATGTATTGATTTTTCCTTTATTAGCCAAATCTATGATATAAGAATAACAAGGTGCCCACTAGAATAAGAGTTGAGGGTAATTTGAATGCCAAACCCCCTATGGATCCAATTTGGTTTGTAGTTGAGCAAGCTATAAAGTTGGACCAAATCCTCATAACCATG
This sequence comes from Torreya grandis, assembly GCA_037957365.1. Taxonomy (NCBI): domain Eukaryota; kingdom Viridiplantae; phylum Streptophyta; class Pinopsida; order Cupressales; family Taxaceae; genus Torreya; species Torreya grandis. The sequence continues at coordinate 1,827,317 of JARHVA010002365.1, forward strand.
TAAGAAAATAAGGACCAAATCATGGGCCTAGAATAATACGTGCATGGCCATGAAGAGGAGAATGCTTAGAAATAATATATGAAACATCCTAATGATCAAGAACATATTCAATAGTAGAGGCATGAGGAGGTAAAGAGGATGTGAGAGATTGAGTAGATATAGATTTAGCACATTAAATGAAAAATATGAACCCACCCAATTTTAATCGAACTATGTTGGGGAATGGAGATAAAGTGTGGATAATAGAAATGGAGAAGTATTTTGAGATTCAAAATTATTCTAAAGTCATGAAAGTAATCTAGGGAGCTTATCAGCTTATTGGTGAAGTAGTGACTTGGTGGGCAAATAAGAAGCTCAATATGAACTTCAACTCAACCATAACCACATAAGAACAATTTGTGACACTTTTTAGGTCATGATGACTTACATAGTTGTACTTTGACCAAAAGCTTATGGATTTATAGAATCTTAAGCAAGGGGATTTTCTAGTGAATGATTACTAGGAATAATTCACTAAACTTCTTAAGTATGTACCTCAGTATTAGGAAAATGATATGTTCAAAATCAATAAATTTATCATGGGATTGAAACCCCAAATATGAAGTGAAGTAGATATACATTGTCCATATACTATGGATCAAGTGTTTGAGAAGGCAATCAAGCAAGAACATAAACTAAAATCTCTTGCTCAAGTTAGAGATAGGTTTTAAATTAAATTTAGAAGTTCTAAACCAAATTTCAAGAAGAAGAATTATAAGCAAACGAGTGGAGATTCTAAAATTAAATTTAATAATTATTACACTAAGTTCAATAGTGGTTTAGGGAATAGGAAGCCTAGCAATGGTTTGAAGGGAAATTGGTAGAATGAGAAGAATATACTAGGTGGGGGTTGATTCATTTGTGGAGGTGACCACTTTGCTTAAGAATTTCCTTAGGACAAATCAAAAAACAAGGGTCTATCTTCTCATTAAGGTACATTTTAGTAGTGAATTCATCCAAATGTTGATAATTGACATGTTGAGTATCAAGCTTGACCCATTGAATTGCCAGGTATTTTTTTCAATTATCCAATTTCTATTTTAATTGATAATGGAGATAAATAATGTTTCATTACTCCTAGATTACTTAGTAAATAGTATAGAAGGGCTGGAGTAATGGTAAATGCATGGTCAATACAATATGGGAATGAGTCAAAGGTCAAAGTTAATAAGTGTCTAGTTGAAATAGAGATTAGATTATCTAAGTTTAATATAGTAGTAGTTGTCTATGCAACATGATTAGGATCATATGATTTGATCCTAGGATTCAATTGTCTTGTGAAGCATAAAGCCAAGGTTGATTACTTTCTAATGAAAGTTTACTTTCAAGATGATTTTAGAAATTAGACACAACTTCAAGGTGAGAGAAGGGAGTTAAAACTGAGGTAGTTTTTAACAATTCAAATCAATAAATATCAAAGGAAGGGATGGTAGACATTTATCATTAAAATAAATGATATGGAAGAATCCAAGGAATAATCTATCAAATATTATTCTTTTCTCAAAAACTTCCATGACATGTTTTTGGAAGAGTTAACAAAATTACCAGCTAAGCATGAGTTTGATTTCTCAATTGATATCATACATAGATTGAAACTATAGTTTAAGGCACTATAAATATTGATAACCATTGAATTAGTTGAGTTAAAGGCACAAATTATAGATTTTTTTCAAAAGGTTTGATTCAACCAAGTATGTCACTATGGGGTAATCTAGTTGTCTTTATCAAGAAGAAGGATGGCATTCTTTACTTGTACATATACTATAGGATGATGAATAAAGTGATGAACAAGAACCTATATCCATTACCACACATTAATGATCTCTTTGATCAAATTTGAGGAGACACATTATTTTCTAATATTGATATTAGATAAGGGTATCTCCAATTGAGGATCCATGAAGAGGATATCTCAAAAATAGCTTTCAAGACTAGATATGGGCACTAAAATTTCATGTTGTTATAATTTGGATTAATGAATGCTTCAGTAGAATTCATGAAAATTATGAATAGTGTGTTTAGATATTACCTAAATCTATTAGTATTGGTCTTTCTTGATGACATCCTCATTTATTCCAAAGATGAGGAAGAGCACTTACAACATCTAGAATTGGTTTTGAAGCATTTTTAGAAGGATAGATTATATGTAAATTATATAAGTGTGAATTTAAAAAAATTAAAGTATAGTATCTAGGACATATTATCTCATCAAATGGTATTTTAGTAGATCTAACAAAGATAATAGCTATCATGGAGTGGCAAGCACCCAAGAATGTGCATGCAGTAAGAAGTTTCATGGGATTAGTAGACTATTATATGAAATTCATTCCAAAGTTTACTAAAATAGCTAATCTGATTACCTCTCTTCAGTAAAAGAATCAAAGTTTCATCTAGTTAGATAAGTGTGATGGAGCATTTCAAGAATTGAAAAGGAGGCTTACTTCAACACCAATTCTAAGAGTTCCCAATCCTAATGGTCAATTCTCTATGATCATAGATGCATCTTGGGATGGACTTAGAGGAGTTATTATGTAGGATGGTTTAGTGGTAGCCTATGAATGTAGGAAACTAAAGACTTATGAGGTGAATTACTCCCTGCATGACCTAGAAATTATAATAATTATGCATGTTTTTCAAGTTTGGAGACATTATCAATTAGGAAAATTGTTTGAGCCCAAGACTGATAACTTAGGACTCAATTACATTTTTACCCAACTAAACCTAAATACTCATCAAATGTGGTGGTTAGAGTAATTATCTAATTATGATTTTGATATTAACTACATCAAAGGCAAGGATAATAGATTAGATAATAATCTAAGCCATAGAAGGTACATAGAAGTTATGGATACTATCAAGAGTACTTTCAAAGATCAAGTGTTCAAACTATCACCAAGAGATGAATTCTATGATCAGGTTAGGAAATCATTGATTAAGAATGCTCGTAATCCTAGGTATAAGGGATTCATAATATATAGTGATAATCTTTTATGATACAATGATAAGATGCATGTACCTAATAAAGGGAATCCAAGGATCATAATGCTAAAGGAACTACATAATGCCCCATATTCATGACATATAGGAATAACCAAGCTCATGTTTGAGCTTAGACCACTCTATTTATGAAAAATAATCAATAGAGATGTAATGGATTTTGTGTCTCATAATCTATAATGTCATCATGTGAAAAATAAACATGTGCATTTGATGGGATTATTGTATCTACATGACATACCAAAATGAAAGTGGAAGGTGATCAATATGGATTTTGTCCAAGGGTTACCATTATCATAGAATAGGCATGACTTGATCTTTGTAGGGTTGAAAAACGAACCAAGGTAGCTCACTTTATACCGATTAATTTGATTGATGATGCACCTACTCTTACAAAGAGATTTTTAAAGGAAGAGTATTGGTTGTATGGTTTTTCAAAGAATATCATTTCAAATCATAAATAAAGATGACTTATAGATTTTGGTTAATTATGAATTCAGCTTTGGGTACTCAGTAGAACTTTAGTACTACATATCACTCACAAATTGATGGATAAACAAAATGAGTTAATAATATTCTTAGAATATATCCTTCATATGTATTGCATGGATCATCAATACAAGTGGGAAGGGTATCTTCCATTATTTGAGTTTAATTACAATAAATCATACTAATCAACATTGATGATGTCCTTATTTGAGGCATTTTATGGAAGGAGGTGTAGGACACCAATTATTTGGGATAGGTTGAAAGATAGGGTAGTATTTGAACTTGAGATGCTTTCATAAATAGAAGGGAAAGTTAGTATAATTAGGTATAGTTTGGTTGAGGCCAATGATAAACAAAAAAGTTATGTTGATCTGAAGAGAATAGTTAGGAAATCTTCTATAGGTGATAAAGTGTTTTTGTGGGTCAAACCTCAAAAAATCTTGATTAAATTTAGGAAATCAGTAAAAATTTCACCAGGATATGTGGGACTCTTCAAGGTTTTTGAAGTGGTCAACCTTGTAGTGAATAGGCTTGCATTACTAGCATCTCTAGCTATTTTAAATTTTTTCTTCCTTATGTCTTATCTTAAAAAGTATATTGTTGATCCTTCACATGCGTTGGATGGGAATGCTTTGTAGGTTCTAGATCTCGAGGTGGTCATGGTAGAACCAATTAGAGTAATTGACAATCAAAAACTTTGCTTGTCTAATATGGAAGTGTCATAGTGCAAGGTCTTGTGGGATTAATACTCTGAGGATAGTGCCTCTTTGCATGACTATGATTCATTTTATATTTTATTTCCATATTTATTTGCTTGATTTGTTACTTTTTATTATATTATTTTCTATTGAATAATGTTTTAAATTCATAACTTGTGTTTAAATAAATGTCATCAAGATGATGACCATATTTAGGGGGAAGGATGTCACATCCAATTTATCTCTAAGCTAAATAACTTGTTTAATCTATGGATTATTGTATTTGATTAGTTGATTAACTAATATTTGATTAAGATTGATGATATATGCTGATTATGGGACATTTGTGTTTCTTAATTTATATTATTGGATGTTATGAGTTAGTAATACTTTTATATTATGCACTTCATGATCATCTTTGATTATTATACAACATTATTCTATGGATATAATGATGTTTTGAGATAACTACCTTAATTGGCATAAGGTGGATGTAGGATAGAATCTTTCCTTAGTCTTGATAGAGGGAAAATATCATCAGAGAGGGTAGTTAAATGTAGATGTTGGGGTTCAATAGAGAGAAAATTTAAAAAAACCTTACACAAACTACTTAGTATATTATGTTTTGTAATTGTTTGATATGGATTAACATAGCATGTTGTATGTACTTTTCTTTAGATGATTATTAGTATGATTTCTAGTATAATCTTAATTAATTGATAATGACCATGTTGATTGTTTGAGTGATTTCAGCATGTTTTTGTGATCTTACATAGCTCATCTTGTTTGGTTAAATGAAATAATTATTATGTTTACTTATATCATTACCTTATTATGTTTGGATGAATAGTAAAACATTGTGATGTTTTGATGGATTCCATAATCATTATTTAAGCAAGAAACTATAGATAATAATAATTAAACATTATTTTATGATAATTACATCTTAAAGTTGAAAGATAATAAAAATAAATTGTATTTGATTAAATGTTATTTTTAATATTTCTATTCATATATATATATATATATATGGCTATATTAATGTTAATTAACAAATGATTTTATAAATCATTATAATTAATATATATGTTAGTAGATAACATATAACATAAACTTTAAGTTTTGTTATGAATAGTTGTATTGCTAAATTTATATGATTTCATTGTGTTAGTTATTGCATGGGAAATACATCAGATAACAACTAGTTTAAAGTCTTGCATGGATTATAAGATAAGGTTGTGACTTAAGTGAATAAGGTGTTCAAGAATGGTTTGCTTAAATCATAAGAATATGGATTTGTTAAAGTATTACAATATGGTTAATTAGGTATTTTCATAAAGAATCATCAAGAATGATTAGTTCTCTAATCATTCATTGACTTGAGTTAAGCATTGTTTTTGGAGGAAATCATGGGATTTTGATGCATATCCATGGAGGTAGATTTTGAGTAGTTAAGCTTTATGGGCATGTGAAATTGGAAAGAGTTTAATCATCTGAAGAAGATGGGTAATGGAACAAAAATAGAAGATGGAAAAAAAATAAAAATGAAGTGGCATTATGAATGAGGATGGTCCATAACTCACAACATTTTTTAGAGGAAAAGGCATAAGGTGGAGAAGAGGAAAAAAGGAATTGGCTCAGTTTATAGCTCAAAATTATTCATCAATCATAAATTTAACATGTCATTTTTTGTAATTTAAATACCTTTGTGTGTGTGTGATGAATTTTGTGAATGGGTTTTAAAACTTAAAATTTATTGGTTATTCTCTGTTTTGGTTTTGGGCAATTTACACTATGTTGTATATAGGGGTCTGTGAAGGGCTCAGATTCCACAAAACCCTATTTCCAACCCAAGTTCTAGGAATTTTAGAATACACAATAGGTAGGCCATGATATTTAGACTCTTTATAAACTATCCTATCCTTCATTATCAATTCAAATTCACTATTCAAAATGGTGGTTTACTTTGTAGGGTATATATAAAGTTTGCTTGAGATGTTTATCTTGAACCAGGTTGTTATATATTCCATGGGGTATTTGAAAAATAGACTCAATTGTATATGTATCTATGATTATTCAATTGTTAAAATGTTAATTATTATAGGGTTAGAATATGAATTTTTAGTGATATTGAATATATATACATATATACATGAATATATATTTAATTAATGTCAATTCTATATAAAATAATATACTCACATATATATTTGCATATATAAATATAGACATATGTATTTATACCAACTACACATGTTTGATGAATTGACAAACTTAATTGTAACTCTATGCATACATATAAACAAACATATACATACATACATGTATGTATATAGGTATGTATGTATGTATGTATAATTGTAATTCATTAAGTCAAAATTTAAAATGGGTGTATTAAAGTTAGAAGATCATTTTCACATTTGAATAGGATTAAATATTAGTTGGAATAAAAAGGCTCAGTTATGTGATTCCCAATTATCCGTAATAGATTGTATATAGAATTAGGATATTCTTTGTAATTATTTGGTGTTACCCGATTATGGGTAGATGAACAGTTCAGCTGCAAGATTACTATTTGGTTTTATAAATATATTAATATTACTGGAATGATAAGTTTTTATGACTAAGTTATTTTTTTATCATAAATGAATGAAGACATTGAAAATTCAAGTTCACTATTCAAAATGGTGTTTTACGCTGTAGGGTTTATATAAAGTTTTCTTGAGATGTTTATCTTGAACTAGGTTGTTATATATTCCATGGGGTATTTGAAAAGTAGAATCAATTATATATGTATCTATGGTTATTCAACTATTAAAATTTTAATTCTTGTAGGGTTAAGAATATGAATTTTTAGTGACATTAAACATACATACATATATACATGAATATATCTAAGTATAAATTTGGTTAATGCCAATTATATATAAAATAATATACTCACATATATATTTGAATATATAAATATAGACATATGTATTTATACCAACTACATATGTTTGATGAATTGAAAAACTTAACTATGACTCTATACATACATTTATACAAACATTTACATACTTAAATACATGTATGTATGTATGTATGTATGTATGTATAATTGTAATTCATTAAGTCAAACTTTAAAATGGGTGATTCGGGGAGCAATTTAGGCAACAATTCAGGTGACAGTTCCACCCCAATTGATGACATAACTTTCGAGAGCCATAACTTTTGCACGTAGCTCCAATTGACTCACTGTTTGAATTGTTTGAAAGCTAATAATGAGGAGAACATCTTGAGATGGCATGGAGCTCCACTCAATGAAGTTTTACCCATGAAAACCCAATGGAAGTGCTCTGAATTTCAGGTTTAGTAGTGCAGTCTAAAAATAGTAAGTTTCTAAAAATAGTAATTCCTTGAATTCTATATTGTTTTAAAGCACGGAAGTCGAACCACTTAATTTACCTCAAGATTGGTGA